>NW_023590831.1:1753097-1799886 GCF_014843425.1 Jatropha curcas
AGTTTGTCGCCAAAAATGATGTCGATTTAAAGGTCTTTTAGCCCCAAAATGTTATTGAGATGTTAAATATAAAAGCTATTTATATGCCAAAGCTTCGATTTAAGGCGATTTGGTTGGCTTAAAACATGGTTACATCTATCTTATAGGACATATAGTTGGTTTGCCAAACAGTGACTCAACTATTGAATTTGAAGACAGAATATAGCAATCTTTATGCACAAACCCGTGTTTAATCTCAAGGCCATTTAGGTACAAAATTATTAGACTATCTCTAATTCTTGGATTTAGGAGTTCGGACTGTTTTCGAAATAAAGGCGATTATAACCATAGCTAGCATTAAATTGACTTAGCATTACTGATTAAGCCAATATATTGATCCGCGATTTAGGCTTTATACCCGGACGATTATAGTTCACAATTAAAACGTCGGGCAAATTTAAGCCTTGAGATCAATATTCTAATTTAAAGAGCAACTTAATTTGCCAAATTGATGCGTGAATGCATTTATGCAGAACAAGTTTTAATTACAGAATTTGGAGTAAAGAGAGAAGAATAATGCATGAAATGACTGAAATTAAATAGACAGGTTTCGTTATTACCTGAGTTATTCCGGCTCTATCGGCCCGTTTCTTAGCTTCAGGCTTGAAAAATTCCAGATTAAGCTCCTCGTTTTGGGGAAATATTAATTAGAATTAATTTAATTTTAAGTGTCCAGAATATCACAAAACAGGCAGAGAGAAAGTAGGAAAGCCTACAACTGAAATATATGCAAAAAGAGCAGTTGGAAAAAGAGGACGCGAAGGAGCGTAGGGGAAAGAAGAGAGCGTCCGAACCGTCACATAAAGACTGGGAGATGGAATAGAATAGAACAGAAAAGGATCGGAGGCTTAATTTATAGGGAAAAATATGGGCCGTGGAGGCGCATTGGCAGCTGGCCGCCGAGCCGTGTTGGACGGCTGCCACTTCAAGCCGCTCTGGCCCGGACCTGCCGTCGGCCGTGGCCGGTGGGAAACTTGCCCTGAGCTCCCACGTTTCCTTCGCCAAAAGGCCTTTTTATCGGCCGAAAAGGAGTTCCGTACCTTCGAAAAATATTTCGGGACCAAGTCCGCGATCCTAGTGAATTTTCATGTGACGTTTCAAGTACCAATACTTGGGGCATAACTTTTCGGTTAACATTCGACACATGGCCTCCGGTCTGGCCGGACTGTTGTGCCAGTCCGGAAATAATTAGGCATGGACTATTTGAGGCCTGCAAGAATTTGGAGTAATTCATACAGAGGAAATTATTTTTTTATTGCTAAGAAAGAAACTCTTGCAAAATTTTTCTCTCAAAACTCCCCTTATTATACCTAAAATTAATAAAATAAATCTTATTGGATTTGAGGGGTTTGAGTAAGAAAAATAAAATCATATAAAAACAGCAACATCTAAATCTCAGATTTTTGGGGAACTCTATTGGATAAAAAGCCAAGTTGTAATATGAGTTTCCTTCATCCACTTTTGATACTATATCTTTCAAAAAAATCCCTCAAAGGTAGTTTTTGAGAACGCTTAGTTCATTCTTTATAGATTTTGTTCTTCATCCTTTTCTTTCGGTTGTTTTAGACGAGTCTCTATTAGGGCTTGGTTGAGAGGAAACACCTAAGGATCAATAAAATAGAAAGGCTCATCTCCGTGCTATTGGTGCGCACAGCAACTAGCCTCAAAGCCAGTTGGCGCAAAGCCCATTTGCACGTGTGGGATGAAACCATAGGCCCCAGTGGTACGCAACTAGCCACTGTGTGTGGCATGAGCCATAGGCACTGTGGCTCACGTTAACATGAAGCCCAAAATGCCCTGTGTTTGACGCTAATTTCCTTTGTCTAAACCTTCTTGATTTGGGAAGGGCCTCACGCCACTACGTTGGGGTGCACGCCAGCTACGTGGGTGCTAACACCTATAGCCACCTATGGAACTAAGGCCCTTCAATTCTCAGATATGGTACCCAAAATGTTAAAAAAAAACTCAATAAATGCCCTCTTTTTCTCAAGAAATGCTAGTGACTAGCTCTCACAATCCCTAATAAGAAGTTTTATGGGACGGGCGTAATTGATGGGTACCACAAAAAAATGGATCAAATTAAACAATAGAACAAGGTTAGCAATAAGACTTGTGCAGTTGAAATGAATTTGTTCATCATTCTTGAATGAACATCAAGATCAGAGCTTAAAATCTTGATTAACCAATTAACTTCTTCGTCTTTTAATTAATGTTCTTTACATCACAAGTCACTTTATTTTCTATCATTTAGTTTTTATGTTCTTTAATTTAATGTCCTTATGTTTGTTATTGGTGCTTAACCCCTTATTCAATAATTTTCTTATTTGTTCATGCATCATTTCTCATTCTTATGAGTGTGTGAATTGTTGGTTGATTAGATATATGATCTTTAGTTCTAGGAATATTAATTCATCTTTGTTGTTATGTTGTTTGTTTGGATGTTTAATTTCTTATTATGGTTTATTTGTTTGTTAATTGCAAATGTGAACTGTGTTTTGTAATAATAGATTGGGTTTGGAAAAATTTGGAGGGTGAGGATAAGATTGTAATAATTAGGGATGGTTTGTAACTCTTTTCTCCTCCCCCTTTCTTCATGATGTTTTATTTTCATGTTAAATTATGCTTGCAATAATATGTGTAACTCTGAACATTTACTCGTTCAAAATTGCATAAAAGCATTTACATCTCAATTTTAGTTAATCGCATTCATTACTAATTGTAAATCTTTGGACAATGAGGAGGCCCCGATTTAGTTGGGCGAAAATGGGTGGCCTAATGCTTCCCATTTCGTACCTAACTCCTCCCGTCTCTAGTTTTAAAAACCAAATATAACCCAATTCCAAAGGAAGATCGACTAATTTTCGAGAATTTTTCCCTAATTTCAGAGAGGCCGACTCCAAAATAAAACTCTAACCAAAGTTGAGGGAATCTTTTCTGAGGATTAAATGGGTTTAATAAAAGAAAACCATTTTTCAAATAAAATGAACCAAGCCCGTTTGACTCGATTCTTTCTAAAACTTTTGGAAAAAAATCACGCGAGTCCTCAGAAAGCACCGAGAAGGTAGAGCCTAGAGGGAGGCGATAATAGAAACTATTGGAGCTATGAGGTTGAAATATCAAGTTGGGTTTGTGGATATGTTTGTGAAAATGACACAATGGAAAAGCTCATCTTAGGCTGTTGGTAAGTGGATTTGATTTTGGCATTTCATGGATGTTTGGTTTAAAAAAACTCCATTTAGGATGACTTGGATAGTGAAGTGAATAGGTTTCATGAAGGGTTGAGTTTTGATTTCCTGGAGGCGTTAATTCAGTCACCGTTGCTCAAGACTCAAGTAGCATGCAATTTCGTTCTCTCTTGATTTTAGGTTTGGTTTCAATTTGATCAAATCAATTTGCCTTTTCTTTTACTCAAGCGAGCAATTATTGTCCATTATGATTTTATATCGCTAACATCATTTTGTATTTGACACGTCAATATGAACGGGTGTCACACGCTAATTTCTCATGCTACTCAGTAATTTCTTTAATGATGCAGATGAGATTCTCACATATAGTTCTATTGTTAGTGTATTTTCTTTGCCGACATGACTCCCACGCGGATATAGAGACCACTTTGATTGAAAAATTTTATCGTTCTGAGAAAACTTGATTGCAAACATTTTCCTGTTGAGAGCATCTACATATATATAAATTTTGGGTAGAGTTTTCAAACAGACCACTAAATTACTTAATTAGAGGCCTTTTCGCCAAATTTGAAAGAGCATCTTCTAAGTCGAAGCTACCATCTTCTCCTCCCTCTTCTTGGATAACACGGAAAGTGGTGGCAAATTTAAAAGCAAATGGATAAAAGAACATTTACTTGTACTAAGATAAAGCTCTTTTAAGTAACTTCTTTTTCATCAATCATGCGAAATTAAGGAAACCTTTCTTTGAATTTGGTTCTTTCTTATCCCCTTTCCCTCATCCATAAACTTTAACCTAAAAGATTCTTTCAACTCTATCCTTCATTTTAAAAGAATTGATGTTTTTGAAGGTAATTGGTTTATTTGATATATTATTCTCAATTATGAAATTCAAAACCTAAAAATTGGGATTTCTTTTCTCGCTATGTTCTAAAAACTTCTGACTTTTTTTTTTCACTTTAAGTTGCAATCTCTGTAATTGGTTATGGTTCCGTTTAGTATACTTAAATTCTGAAATTTAGTTTCTAGTTTTAAACGCAGTAATTTCAGCGTTAAAATTCATAAAAAACTTTTGAATTGCTCTTTTTTTGTTTGTCCATTTGCAGTAGAAATCGGTCCTGCTACTTTTACTCTAGTACTAAACAATGTGATATTTTGGACTTCAGATGCAGTCGTTAAGTTTGTTTGTCGGGTCCTTCCCTCTGACATTCAAGTTAATTTAGATCCACAGTAATTTTATTTTTTTTCATTGGCTTAATCCTAAGATAAACATGCGCTGGATGCACCAAGGAAACGACTCAGAGACCAAACTCCTTTGGATTAACCACTTACCGATAAGATTCAAGGGTGCGACCAGCTCTTGCTTAGGGAAGGCCACAACCCAAAATTATAAAAAGAAAAGAAAAGAAATTCTCCTTGTGGAAATTATTCATATTTACCGCCTAAGAGTACACTGTGTTTCTCGCAAAAAAGTTAAAAAAAAAAACAAATCTTCCATTTTTACACTTCATTCGGCCTCTAATTAGTATCACTTCTGTAAAGAATTAAGGCATTAGTCCTAAACGCTAGTTGAATCTTCTTTTATATCCCAATATTCACTTTGTATCAATATCAGACGCAAAAAAGTAAAGTTTAGCTCTCACAAAAATATTGGACTCAAGTCTCAATGCAAACGTAAAGTTTAGTTAGAAAATCGCCTACTCTCTACTTTCTTTTACTAAAAAAATGCAATTTCTCTTGAAGAAACAACTTTTCGAATATTAACAAATTAGACATACAAAGGAGTGAGTATTATTATTTTTGCTAAAGTTTAATATATTTTCGCCTCATTTACTACTAAATATTGATTATAAATATTCGCTGTCCATCTTCTTTAATATCCAAAAGAAATTAAACGTAAGCACACATCCAGCATTTTCTTTTATCTGATTAGTTAATCGGGCTGTTTTGCTTTCATTTACCTGACAAAAAAATTAAAAATTTAATGGCAAATAAGCCACATGCAAAAAATAAGAAGCCCACCCGCTCATTTCTATGAACACAGAAAAAATTCATCGCCCTTTCCACCTACAGCTAAAAGAAATAGAGGGCCGCCAGAGGGATTGGACGAAATATTTTCTCTTTGCAAAGAAAGAGGGAACCGAAACCAGAAAAACAAGAAAGAAGGCAACCAAGTATAATATGAAGGTAAACGAGGAGTGAGTCATCAGCCATTGACACCAACTACACCGGAACACTTATCTGTCCATTTTTACGATTAATTCTCTTCATATGCTATCTTACTATTTTCACACATCTCTAACTGGACCAAAACTAAATACCCAAAAAAATGGACCCGCAAAGGACTACAGTAGATGGGACAGAGGTAACCTCAGGGATCACTAATTAGAGAATTTGTTAAATTGTACGAGATGAGTTTAGTTACTTAGTCTAACCGTGCACAGCGACAAATAAGTTATTTTTCCCAAAAATAAAAGACCTATCCAACACTGTCAAATGTCTATGACTTTTTGCAACAGCTCAATTATATGAACTGTATTTTTTTAAAAAAAGGCCATACTGTGAAGTGTACTAGTTGATAAGTTTAGTTTCAACCCTGTTTTAAGATTTAATACAAGCTTAGTTCCTTCATACGTGTTATATCATACCATGTGCACCCGTACGATGGCATTGTGTAATTGAAGCGCCTGTGTAAACTTCTTTAGACAATTAAATGAATTCATTTCTGTGTGACTGTGTATTCATATTTATAATACTAATACTATTCCACTGAGCTTAGGCAACTCACCCTGCTTCACTTGATCTTTTTCAGGTTATTCCAATTTGCACTTCTCCCATTTGCTTCCTATCACGCCCGTTAGGAGTAGTCCTAACTCTCTGTTTTTGGAAAGGCCACCTTCAATGTCTTTTAAAGTAATTAGACCAAACTTACAAATTCACTGTAAACTTTGGACTTCGTCACTCTAATAAATATTAACATTTATGAATATCTTGGATTATTACTTGATGCTGTCTGGATACAAATTATGGATTGAAGTTATACAATTTCTAAAGTAATGTTGGATACAAGTGCCTAAAGCCCTCATGTATAATGTTGGACATAGAACAGTAACTCTATATCAATAACCGGCAAAAGCCTACTACCTAGCTTTGGATGCTTATTCCTGTCTAAGTCCAAAAAAAAACACGAGTCGTGCGATAGTATCACACTCTAAACATATAGAGAAAAATTAATGCCTATTATTAAAAGTGAAAAATAAGAATATTAGTTTTATTGCGCTTAAGTGAAACGGGTCCCCACACATGTACTTAAATGTTAAACCTTAGTTCCATTTTAAGCTCACATGATCCAATCTAAAAATTAATTTACATCTCCACTTTTTCTATAACACTGTCGCCTAGGTCCGAGAGACTTGACCCTGCTGGGATGCCACATTCGGCTGCCCCGGAGATACCGTCCCTAATTAACATATAGATTAATAAAATCAGATTATGAATTAGAAGTGATTCTAAGTATTCACAAGTTTAGGCGAGTACCTTTTTTCTTTCTTATCTGTTCTATTAAAATATCATATAAACTTATTGATATCAAACGACTCTATGAGGAATAATTGCCTGCAGATTACAACTGCAGAGAGTTTCCCTTAAAATGAAGCTCACCAAAATCGTGATACCAAAACCTTCCCTAATCCAAATTCCCAACTTTCCAACAATCAATCCAAGCAATTAAGCACATCAAACAACACTTCTGTATCTTCACACTATTAATCCTCAAATAATTTTAATGATCATCAAATTAAATGCATTTATGATATATACTATCAAGTCCTTATGTTCTTAATCATAGTACCAACTATCTTAACATATTTTAGATCCAACATTTAAATAAAATCTGCATGCTTATCTCCAAATTATATACACCCAAAAATAATTTAATAATTAACATGCTTAAGTTATAATTTTCAAATAACTAATCTCCAAAAATGTAATAATTATACGTGTCATAATTCCTTTAATTTTACATCCAACTAATTTACACTACTAAAAATAGTCTCCTTTCTGTTTGAAGCTACTCTTCTGGCTTCGAAGTAGCACCACGGTCCTTTCACCTGCATGACAAAAATGCAACGCGCTGAGTATAACTTCAGTGGTGCTCAAAAATGGACCAAAACTTACCAGTATTGCAAATCGGGGCAACACACCTTAAAACAATAAATTTTCATCAAATACGTATTTACAATAATTCAAAATCATTAACGCTTCAAAACATACATTTCACATTTATAGCAAAAGAAATATCAATAAACTTAATAAATTAATAACATAAA
This sequence comes from Jatropha curcas, assembly GCF_014843425.1. Next base: position 1,760,647 of record NW_023590831.1, read on the forward strand.
TAATTTAATTCTTCCAAATCAATAAATTCATTTAACTTAGACAATTATTATACAATACACATACTATTTCATTAAAACCATGTACCGAATATCATGCTTTGAAAATTATCAAATTCCGATAATATATAGTCATTTATTCTACCAAATACTAAAGGTTTACTAAAAATAAATATAATCTCATCATATTTAGATAATGCCTCAAAAATATATATGTCCAAAGGGGCTACACATATACAGCTGAGGAGGAAAAGAAGAGAGGCAGAATAAGATTTTCATAGCTTTATTCATAATGGCCTTAAGTCACTAACTTTTATCATAATAAGTAATGGAGCGCGGGTCCGGCCCTAAACATAAGACACCATGTGCCTAGCATATGATTATAAGCTTCCTTATCATAATGAATTAAATATCGGCAATGCCTCATCTTACATAATAAATCATAATCACGCCATAAATTCACACCAAGTATATTAGAGCCCAAAAACAGTGGCTTATTTTAAGTCATAACACTTCTTGTAAAAACTGTCCTTTCTTTAGTTTTCAAATAAAATCATAATGTAAACTTAGTTTAAGAAAATCCAAGTAAATTCATGAAATTCTCATACTTAAAACATAAAATACTTAAACATAGGAAATTTCTCATGAAAAACTCACTTTCCTTGAAAACTTACCTTAAAGTCATAAGAGAATTTATCAAAATAAAGTAAATTCTTATCATAGAAATCACTTATAAGCATTGTTAAAACATATATAAATTTCAAAAGATTCCCATTTAAAGCATCCTTTATATTATATATATATATATATATTATATATATATATATATATAAATAATATATATATATGAGCATATCCATAGGTCAAACATACACACTTTGATGCAATTTATAATTCAAGACATAGGAATTTTCTCGTTCCTCAAGTATAACCTGGACATAAGTAGGAAAATTTCTCATTTTTTATTTACTTAGGCAAAACAATTGCCTAACCAATCTAACATCATGCATTTAGTCTCAATAACATGTTCATATCATCAATTCACCTCACTAAACCTTAACATACCAAATCCCCAAATTTTCTAACATTTTTAATCATAAGAAAAATTACCAAATCATAACAAATATTCAAGTTACATTACTCAAGTATATACATAGCATAACTTTTTCTTAAGTACAAATAAGCATACTATTCAAGTAAGTTTTCATAGCTTATGTAATAGGTTATAACAATAAAATATTTACTCCCATCATATATCAATATTTCTTGAGTAATTTTATATGTAAATCATTTGAGTAGTTTGTTTATTAAATTGGAAAAGATTTTGAAGAGTTTTTATGAACAAATGATCTAAATCAAGCAAATTTTCAGCCCCATTTAGTAACCTTTGACCTTTGCCCTGTGTTTAAATCAAGAAATTTTCAGCATTTTAGTAACCTTGACCTTTGCTGTGTTTTTAGGACATAACTTGAGTTATAGGTCTCCAAATTGAGTGAAGTTTATTCATTAGAAAGCTAGGACAAAATGCTACAAATGTTATGAAGGGATCACATCCCAGATCAATCCATAAGATGGTAAACAAAAGCTAGGAACACAAACCAACAGTCTAGACTCGAGTCAGCAAAACCAAGTCCAATGTTTATTAAATTCCTATTTGTCCAATCACTCCAATTAAACCAATCCAAAACCAGGGAAGTCTTAAGACATAGGGCAACAACTTTCATGAAGAACTCAGAATATAATCTTGCCATTATAGTGGTCAAAATGGGCACTCAATTCACAAATGCATGTGGCCTGGCATAACATAGTCAATTTGGGTGTTTGTTGAGCTATATGTACCCAAATTGGACACAAGAGGATGGGTTGGAAAGCTAAGAATTAGACCTACAACTTTCATGAAGGACTTAGACACAGATGGAAAATAAAACGAATAGAAAAACAGTCCTTAAAAACACCCCATAACACATTTAAATCCTCATCATGCATAAATCACACTAATTCCCCACTTTCCCCAATTTAACTTACTTTAGTCATGGAAAAGAGTTTGAAAAACAAAAAATACAAGGTAGAGATTTCTACCACATACTAAATACTCATCACTAAATACGTCATCAACATCATCTTAAGAGCCTAAACCAACAAAGAGAAAAATTAAGCAAAACTTGAAGGCCCTTTTTCCCTTGATAGGTCTCGGCCACTCTTGGAAGAAGAAGAAGGAAATGGTTTCCTCTTCAATCAAACATATAATCATGCTTAGAAATCAACCAAGAACACATTGATAAACATATAATCATGCTTAGAAATCACCCAAGAACACATTGATACAACCAAAGTTCAACAATAAAATCATTTCATACAAAATTCCCAAATTTTCACGAAGTAGGATAAACTCACAAAATCAAAAATCAAACAAGGTAAGTGTGTTTATAAACACTAACCTTAAAAACACACTTAGCAAGCTTCAATTAAAGCTCCTTAAGCTTTAGTATTGCCTTTTGTCTTTGGTAGAAGGCTCTCCACCCTTTAGCTCAAGTAGTAACTCTCCAAATTTGCTTGAAATTAGTCACAAAAAACCACTTCTCAACCTTAATTCTCTAGGATTAATTACTTAAATCAAGTTGGGTGGGTTGAATTTGGTGCATTTAACAAGTAAGAAGTGAAAAAAAACAAAGAAGAGAAGAAGAAGAAGTTGGCGTTAACATGGAGAAGAAAAAGAAGAAGAAAAAGAAAAATTGTTGCTCAAATAATTGAGAAGCTGACCTTTACAAAGTGATCAAAGGGTATTTAGGCCTTTTTCCACAATTGGATGGCTAAGATTAAGTCAATAGTAATCTCATCTAATGGCTAAAAATATTCTCCAATTAAATTCCTTCAAAATATTATATTTTTCTCCACCAAAATTCTCAAATGGCTAAAAATATTCTCCAATTAAATTCCTTCAAAATATTATTTTTCTCCACAAAATTCTCAAATTTACTCTATAAAAATAATTCCTCAAACTTCCTTAATTAATATAACACCATAATTCACTATTCACTAATTATCTAAATTCTCTAAAAATATTCATTACTTACTTTCTATCCATAAAAATTATGAAAGCATACTCCAAAAATATTAAATAAATATAAAACATAGATAGTAATTTTTTCAGGCCAAAATAATACCGATTTCCGGACCGGTAGTACTATTCACAGACCTGTGGTACTATTAGACCAGTAAATCACTATCCATCCATAGTTAATTATACTCAATATCTTTCTCGAGTCTAAATAAAATATTATTCCCCTCTCTGTAGCACCATTCATGACCCGATAAAAATAATACTATTTTAATATTCGAAAATTTTGAGGCGTTACATTTTCCCTCCAATGTAACCTCCTTTTGTCATGTTATCATTCAAATGTTAATCTGATTTTGTTAGGACGAGGCTTTCCTTAAGAAAATCAAAATATTTTTCATCTAAATGGAAAAAAATTTTAAATCATTATACTAGTTTGGAGAACTTGAGAAGAAGAAAATAGAAAGATAGGGAGATGGGTGGTGCAATTGTAACATCCCATTTTTCTATTGAATCGAGTGTTGCTTCGAGTCGAGTCGGGCTGATCCAAAAATCGAGTCGTTGCTTAGAGTCGAGTCGGACTGATCCAAAACCCGGTTCGAGCCATTAGAGTCCAGAGTGGGGTAGAATGGGATGTAACTGAAATAAAAAAAATAAGTGGACTTACTTGAAGGAAACAAAAAGATCAAAGTATAAGGATTAGGACTTGCTTGCACTAAAAGATAAAGCTTAGATATTAAGTTGTAACATATTGACAGTTGAGGTACCATTAGGTAATTTTCACATAAAAGTCATTGATATTTTAGAGATGTATCCGTGAGTTCCATTCATTTTCATCTCTTCATCCTTATCTTCATCTTCTTCATCTACTTTACTCTTCCACCTTCTTTTCTCCATCTTCTTCTTATCACTTGTAATGGTAGTGGAAAGATGTTTAATGGCGAGTTAAGCATTAATTCAAACTTCTAGTCTATCCAAGTAAGTAAACCTTCTTGAATTTCATACTTGAATCATTTGGTGATATTTTTAGATATTCATAAATCATTATGTATGCGAGAAGGGAGCTCAACGGTAAAAGGAAAGCCCACTAAAAAGAAGAGCTTTAAGCTTTTTGGACGAGCTGAAGGTGTGCTATCGTCTTTTAGTTTAATTAATTTCCTTGCCATGCAGAATTTGTAGGGTACGGCTGTGTTGATAATGAGCATAATGATGTTGTTTAATGTTGAGTAAGATGACTGAAAATGGTGAAATGGTTGAAAGAAGCATGAGAGCAATGAATAAATTGAAGTAAAGAGTAGGATATTAGAAGTTCATGCTGAAAACAAGGTTTGCTTGGAAAAAGTAAACCAGTTAAAATTCACCTTGGAATTTTTTGGACCCTATAATGATGGAATTAGGAAGGTGTCATAAGGAAGAGGTATGGTTTTCCTCTATGTGGTTAGCTTTCCATTGTTTTGGAATCACCCAAATCGGGAAGTTGTAAATTTGAGAAAGATATTGACCAAAATAAGTTATTTAAGAACTGCGCAAGCCTGGGAAAACACGCACGCGCGCTCGCGAACATTTCAGTTTGCTGCGCCTCGCGAATTTGGCCTGTGAACTCTCTGACTCTCAGTTTTGCCACTTCTCGCGGGCTCGCGAATTCCATGCGCCCGCCTCGCGGACTTTGGCCTGTGTTAAACTCTTTTGCCCTCTTGCTGTGCTTCTCGCCGGCTCGCGACTTTGCATGGCGCGCGCTCGCGAATTGTGTCTGCGATCCACGTGTCATTTTCTATTGCAAAATTGTAATTTTCCCCTTTGCTTCCAAACACTTGTATTGCCCTCCAATTCATTTTAAAACAAAAAAGAAAACATGGAGAACATGGTATCAAACCACACATGCCAAGCCATGGCAAAAATGGATGTGAAAATGAAAGGGTAACACTATGTGCCTATAGAAGTGTTATGAATTTTTATGCAATTGCCATTCCTTGTTTTGCCTCCACGTTGTATGCCTTCAATCATTTTTAAAACAACAAAAAGATCAATATGAACACATGTAATGTCTTCAATCATTTTAAAGCAAAAAGACAACATGAACACATGTATAAACACAAAATGCAAGCATGCAAATGGTGTGAAACTAACATGACACAAGTTGTCCGCTTGGCGAGGCTATCAGCATACAGGTAAGCAGTAAATTTTATGAAATGATGAAGCAGTTAATTTTATGACAAAAGCAAGTGAAAATAACATGACACAAGCATGCAAATTATGACACAGTTACTATGCATTTGTTTTATCCATTGACATACCAACATTATGCTCCATTGAGGTTAGGTAGAAACCATGTAGATAAGGCTATGTCGCGACATAGAATAGCAGATCTGCACCCCATACAGTTACAGTTTGGTACTCCGGCTACAGGCCGTTGGATGCGTGGATATGTTATATAATGCCATAGCAGCCCTAGCATACAAGTATTATACAGTTCATATAGTTTTTCTCCATATCACTTTGGTTTCACTATAACCTTCAGTGGAGCCTTATACAGTTATATTGACTTACAAAGTTTCATAATCATACGAAGTATAATGAGCAACAGCAATATGTTTAATGAAAGCTATCATGATATGTGCTGCTTTACATTTCCATATGTTGCATACCAATGTTTATTCTACATTATGTATGTGCCTTTATATGTTTCTTTATTAACGTTGCGATATTCAACTGAGTTTTAAATAAAAGTCTGCCAGAATTCATACCAGCATGAAAGAACACCAGGTAAGATCCAGAAGTATAATGCAATATGCCTTACAAGTTTATTTATTGTAAGATCATGAAAGTATAATGCTATATATGCTTACAAGTTTATTTATTTAATTTTTAAGGAGCCATACAGTTATGAGATGTTATTAATCATAACTTAATCAGTTTTTCTTTTCTGGATTTAATCTTATTTATTCATTTAGTTTTCAATATTAAATATCTTTTCAATGTTTTAATTTGTCTAAACCATATCTTGAACTATCTGCATTGAGGCATTCACATGCAAGTATCATATGAGTTTGAAAGCACAAAAGCTTTATTTTTTTTCCTTTGGGTGAATGGTTAGTTCTAATAATAGCTAGTAAAAACAAAATTCAAATTACTCACTTCTTACATATAGATACATTGGATATTGAAATATCAGTGATTTATCTGTCTCATGATTTGAGAGTATGGACTTTTCTTTATTCATGTCAGTTCATGATTTTTTTTTCTTAAAAATAATATTTTTTTTGAGAATCTAATCTTTGTAGAACATATAGTATTAAATTATTAAAATATGAGCAATTAATTGTGGCAAATCACTAACTAAAACATGATTTTGGGTAAAAATTTGAGATTCCGTTGCTCTGCAATTTTATGAAGTTGCTAAAACTCTTCTCCTCTGATAAATGTTATTTTTATAATATTTTTAATATAGTTTTTATTAGGATTTTAGTGTTTTTAATTACTTTAATTAGAATTTTTCAAACTTAAACCATTACTTATCCTCAAATAACAAAAGTAAAAACAAAAGAAAAATACAAGCTAAACAAACTAAAAAAGTTAGCTTTATTTTGTTGGGGATAATTATTCACAATCTCAAAAATATAAAAAATTTCTTAACACGAGAATAAACTAAGTGTTTCCTAAACTAATTATTTTCTTGCAAAAATTTAACTACCAGCAAAACACATTCTTTAATTTAAACATGAGTTAATAAGATCTTCAATAGCAATATTTGTTCAAGTTATGACAAATAGAATATGAATTCTCATGAAGATTATTAACCTTTAAATAAAATGTTTAACAATATAAATTTAACATTCTCATAGGCAAAATTAGTCATCCCTTCTCCACAATTGAAATTGTTGGCTCAAGGATCAATTTTATCTTTAGATTTTGATGATTATGCGAAATAAATAAAATCTTTTAGATTTTTGTAATAGGCAAAATTAGTCATCCCTTCTCCACAATTGAAATTGTTGGCTCAAGGATCAATTTTATCTTTAGATTTTGATGATTATGCGAAATAAATAAATTTAATATTTTTATATGTGCTAATATTAACTTATGCAGAATTTGTTTTATATGGAAATTGCTAAAGAAGACAAGTTCCTACAAATCCAAGATTCTTTGAACACTATGAAGATTATTGAAGATTTTTTTTAGTGGTTAGTATCTTTGGATATTTTGTAGGATAGAGAAAATATTCTTTTATAAGCACAAAAATATTTTTTTTTTCTTCTCTCTCTATCTTAGGATATTCTTTTAGTGGCATTTTAGAAAATGATGATGTTGTAGATTTCAATCAAGCAGAATGAACAGTCAGAACAATTAGAACAGCCAAAAAGTGAGCAGAATGTTGATAATCAAGCTGGACCAAAATATGAACATGAAGATCAAAATGCAACTGAAAGTCAAATGCTAGAAACAGAAAATGAGAATTTTGAATTACCAAAGAGTGGCGATTCTAAAAGTATCATCCTCAAGAAGGATATCACAGACAACCCTTCAGAAAGGATGATGACTAGAGCTCAACTTAAGAGATTTTTGATAATGTTGCTTTCGTTTCTCAATTAGAACCTAAGAATTTAGAAGATGCTCAAAATCAGTTTGAGATAAACCAAGTTTGGAAACTTGTTTCTAGACCTAAAAACCATTCTGTTGTTGGAACAAAATAGGTGTTTAGAAATAAGCTTGATGAACAAGGTAATACAACGGTAATGTTGTGAGAAGACAAAAAAAAAAACTTGTTTCTAGACCTAAAAACCATTCTGTTGTTGGAACAAAATAGGTGTTTAGAAATAAGCTTGATGAACAAGGTAATGTTGTGAGAAAAAAAAAAAAAGCAAGGTTAGTGGCTCAAGGTTACAACCAAGAAGAGGGAATCAATTTTGATGAGACCTTTGCTCCGATTGCTAGAATTGAGGCTATTAGAATGCTTTTGTGCATTTGCATGTTTTAAAAACTTTATGTTATATCAAATTGATGTGAAAAGTGTAAGAAGTGTATGTAGAATAACCACCTGGTTTTGAAGTTTTATGATAAATCAAACCATGTTTACAAATTTACTAAAGCACTTTATGGTTTAAAACAAACACCCAGAGTTTGATATGAAAGATTATGTAAGTTTTTGTTAGAAAATGATTTTTCTAGATTGATGATATCAGTAGCCTGATTGAGGAGTATAATCATTTTCTTCTGGGATATCCATGGCTTGCTCTCTAGAGTAGTCTTTAGCTCTTCCCAAGCATCCTTTCTTGGCCAAAAATAATATGGACTCAAGGGAACAGTTCCCTGTCCAGGAATTAACTGATCCAGAGCCAGACCAATGTTCTTCTCCATCCATATGAATTTTAACACCAACCTTGGCTTCTCCACTTGCTTCACCAGCACCTCATTTTTCTGCAAAAATTCAAGAAACATAGACCTCATTTCTTGCAAAAGTCAAGAAACACCCATTTCTAAGCCAAAGTCAAGGAACATCCTAATTTTTATGAGCAAAAAAAAATCAAAAAACACAAATCTCAATTCTGCAGAAATCAAGAAACGCTCATTTCTATGTGAAAATCAAGAAACATTCATTCCTCTGCAAAAATAAAAAAACACCTCATGTATCTGCAAAAATCAAGAACTATACTAAATAGAACAATTTATATCTATATATAAACACATGAACAGCAGTTAAAGAAAGAGAGATTTTAGACCTCAGTTACTTGGTTGAGGATTGGTTCTTCATCTGTTTCAGTTTCTTCAGCTTCAGTGGGAATTTCAGCTGCAAGCGTTTCAGGGGCTGCAGAAGTAACTAATCTTGGATTTCTTGAAATGGCTTTGATTTCTGGGTGAAGACTGGCTGGTGAGAGTAATAGATTGGATTTAGGATTAATTAAAAAGCTGGTTTTAATTGTCTTGCAACTGGGGTTTTGGCAAGTAAATGGTGAGTGTGTTAAAACACTACTGAGACCAGATTGAATTGTCACAGATAACATCTTTTTTGAGATTTAGAGAGAAAAAAAACTTATAAGGATAAAAAGTGAGTTATAAAGTTCTAAACAAGACCATTAGACCATGGTGATCTCTCTGTCTCCCTCTTTTCACTTCACTGATGAGAATGACCAGGTTTTGGATAAGGAATTTGGGGTTTTGGTGAAGAAGTTTTACAGGCATTTAGATTTGAGAATGGCGTTCGTTTTGGGCTAGGCCTAGATTAAAACTCAAATTTTATGACACTGTGGGTAATCCAAGCCCATATCTTTCTTTTTTCTTTTCTTTAAAAAAAAAAAAAAAAAAAGACAGTAGTAATAATGATAGTTCACTGTGGTTATGGTGTATGGGTAATTAGGTGGCAACTGAACTTCTCATCGAAGGAAGAGTCGCAATTCTTATATATACACTTCTCTCATGTTAATTGTTCAACTTGATAAGTGAAACCACAACATCTCTCATAGAGGGTCTAGCATCAGCTATCGGTTCAGTGCATTCAAGTCCCAGTTCTAGCAGTTTCAAAGCTTTTCGTTGCTCATCTCTTTCCCAGGAACTGATTTCCTGATCCAGAAAGCAAATGTACTTATCATTCTCTTCCAGCTTCTTCCTTGTCCAGGACACAATATCCTCACCTTCTTCAAAGTTGGGGTCTACGGGCAATTTTCTACAGAGAAGCTCAAGCAAAATTACTCCGTAGCTGTACACATCAACTTTCTCTGTCAATCGAATGGCATATGCATTTTCTGAAATGGGAATAAGAAAGTACTTCAGAAGTCGATAAATTTATCATGAAGTAAAAGAATAATAGTATAGTATGATAAATGCAGCACACCTGGTGCCATGTAACCCAATGTTCCGACGATTAAAGACCTTGTTGAGCTAGAATCAGAACCAAGGAGCAATTTTGCCATCCCAAAATCTCCAATCTTTGGCTCCATTTCAGAATCTATCAAAATGTTATCTGATTTGACATCTCTATGAATGATTTGGGGCACGCAGTCATGGTGAAGATAAGCAAGGGCTTGAGCAATTCCAAAAGCAATGCGATATCTAGTGTCCCAATCCAAAACTGACCGTGGTTCTTGTCGGTGCAACACATCAAAAAGTGTCCCACCAGGCATGTACTCGGTCACAATGAGTCCATATCCATCTTTGATACAGTAACCTGCCATTCTAACTACATTCCGGTGCCTAACTAAGCTCAAGGTTCTCATTTCAAGGCAGAAGTTCATTTCAGATAAATTCACCTTTTTGACAGCCCAATTCTTTCTAGAGTTTATAGATTCTGTTCGGTAAACTGTCCCATGCTTGCCTCTCCCAATTACATACTTATCACTCCAGCCTTCAGTAGCGCGCATTATATCTTCAAACTTCAAATCTTCTGGTAAATCTTCAGTTATCGATTGGCATTCACGAAGAAGTGATTGATCACGGTAATATTTCTGTTGAAAGCCTTGAACAACTAGAATGTATATCACAGCACAAAGCAATGACACAGAAACAACAACCCCAACAACTACACCAGCCAATATATGTCTTCGTGTATGGCCTTCTCTAACTTCGCAGTATCTTGCATCATTACCTAGCAGACAAAGTTCTGGATTTCCAACAAAAGACCCCGGATATGAGACCATTATTCTCATCCATGAAGATGGGAGTTTGCCGGAGAGTTGATTGAATGAAATGTTTACAAAGTAAAGGGAGATCATATTATTCAGTTCTGTTGGTATCTCACCAGATAAATTATTACTTGAAATATCAAGAATCTGTAACTTGTCTAGATTGCTTAGGCATCCTGGGATTTTACCAGAGAGCTTGTTATAGCTCAAATTGAGAACTGAACTAAAATGGTTAAGCTTACTCAAACTACAAGGAATAGGACCTTCAAGCATATTGTTAGAAAGCTGCAACTCGAAAAGACTTTGAAGGGAAGAGAAAAAGTCAGGAATTGCTCCAGTAAGGTTATTCTCTGTAAGGAGAAGGCTTTGCAACTTTATCAATGAAGTGATCTCCGGAGGAATTTTCCCTAAGAGATTATTCTTACTTAGATCAAGCTTAATTAACTTTCTGCAATTTCCTAAGTCAGGCGGAATTCTCCCTGTTAATTTATTAGAAGAAACTCTTAAGATTTGAAGATTTGCAAGCTTTCCAAGCTCAGGAGGTATAAAACCAGATAGCCTATTTTCTGAAAAATCAATCATTGATAGGTTACTCCAGAAACCAAGTACTAATGGTATTTCCCCTTCAAGCAAATTTCTGTTGACTTCTAGAAATGAAACACCATAGTTCCTTTCCAAATCAGCTGGTATACTTCCTTCAAGAAGATTATTACTAAGAATAACCCTCCTGAGGGATAAACATTTTCCAATCCAAGTTGGAAAACTCCCATTGAATCTATTGTCTCCAATGGCCAAAACTGAAAGATTATTGCCATTACATATAGTAGAAGGAATTGGTCCATAAAGTTGGTTCCCTGTTAGATCCAGTTTTTCAAAACTGGGACAATCTTTCCCAAGATCAGAAGGTACCTCTCCAGCAAGGTTATTATGAGCTAATGATAGAAAGTTGAGTTTCTTCAAATGGGTAATTGCAGAAGGGATTCTACCAGTCAAATTGTTATTATACAAGGCTAATTGGACAAGGTTAGTCATTTTCCCTATCTGCCAAGGAATATGGCCTCCAACACGATTATTGAACATAAAAAGAACCTCAAGATTTTCAAGGTTACAAATTTCAGGAGGAATGCTCCCACCAATTAAGTTATTCTGAATCCTAATTTCAGTAAGTGAACTGCAATTTCCAAGCTCAGGAGGCAGAGAACCATCAAGCTTGTTATCAAAGAGAATTAGACTGTTAAGATACTCGAGTCTTCCAATTGATTTAGGAATTGAACCAACTAGATTATTACCAGAAAGAGCAATAACCATTAGGTTATTGCACTGAGCTATCCTCTCAGATATGGTACCATTGAGCTTGTTTCCTGAAAGAACAAGCTCTTGTAAATTTTCAAGAGCCCACATAGTTTCAGGAATTTCCCCTTCAAGTTTGTTTCGATCAAGATAAAGAATCTGAAGTTGCAAAAGGCCATTGAAAATCTCTGGTCCAATTATCCCTTCAAAATTGTTTTGAGATGCTATAAATGTAGTAAGGTTTTGGCAATTACTAATAGAACTAGGCAAAGATCCAAAAAAGGCATTCTCATGAATCCAAAAATCTGAAATTGCGCAATAAGGTGATAAATCTGGTAATGACCCAGTTAAGTTATTTGTGTTCAGATACAGAAACTTGAGATTTGGTAAAGTAAATACCTCATTTGGAACCTCACCACTCAAATAATTGTTATAAAACCCTAAATATTCAAGATTGGTACAAAAGCTTACCTCAGGAGGAATATTACCAGAGAGGAAATTATAACCCAGGTCCAACTTTAAAAGCTGCTTTGATTGAAAAAGCTGAGGAGGCATTGCACCTTCAAACCCATTGTCATTTAGAAGAATAGTATTAAGTTGGCCACAATTTCCAAGTTGCTTAGGAACAAAACCAGTGAAATTGTTGCCACTGAGGTCAAGAGAGACCAAATGCTTATGGAGGCAGAGATGGGAAATGGAATTGTTCAAGATTCCAGATAAACCAAACCCTGAAAGATTCAAGGCCTTGACTTGAAAGCTTTTGGTGGAATAGCATGAAACTCCCGGCCACTGACAAGGAGAAGAAGAAGAAGTTGAATGATTCCATGGCAAGAGGTGTTGAGAATGTAGAGGAAGACTGTCACGGAACTGCAGAAGATAAATTGCAGATTTAGGAGGCAAGGAGAGACAGGAGACTAATAAAAGGGAAAAAGAGATGAGAACACAATATGGACATAGCAATGACATGGTAATGGTCATTGATGGATATAAATTAGCATGTTGGTTCTTCAAATTCCATCTGGGGGTTGATTCTTGAATCCTCTAAAATGGAGGTTTGCGTGGGTGTTCTTGCTGTGCTGCAGTTTGTAGCTTTTCAGTGGATTTTGATGTTTTTTTTTTTTTACTGCTTTTTAGATTAGACAGAATGCCTTTTGGAAATAGCAATGTCAGGAGATATCTGCATGAATATCTTTTAATTGGATATTAAATGCAAAATTAACTTTTAAAAATTAAGGATAAATGATATTGAAACACTAAAATTTGATTTTATTTCATAATTTGATCACAAAAAATTAATTACTGAATTTTTGTTTTCCAAATTAGTAAATTTGATAGAAAACTTTAGTAACCAATATTGATGTTTTGTCATCAAATTATATATAATCTCAAAGTTTACTAATCAAGTTATTTATTAAATTGGCCAATATTTATTAGCATCAAAGCCAAGATGTCATGCAATAAACTAGAAAGAATTCATATTTAAAAAAAATTAAAGATTTAGTATATATATAAATTTATCAGCATCAGCTTTTGTTGAATTTAGTATATATAAATTTTAGTGAAACAATTTATATTTTAAAAAAATTAAAAATTAAAGATTAAAAGAAGTAAAAACAAAAGTAAAAAAATTAATATTTTATTATTCTTCATAAAAAAATAGATAAATTATCATAAACTTAAAATTTATATCCTAAATTAATTCAAAAGTTAATTTTATAAAATAAATTACGCTAAAATTAAGGTGTCAAAATTAAGAATTTATCATGTTAAATTTCACATTTTGTGCTAGTTTCGGTCATTTTTTCTGCAACTTTTTAGATTTGAATAATTGAAGAAGGTGACACTTGGATTCTAAGAAAAGATACTTAATGGGTCCGGTTTGGAGTGATAAGGATTGCCAGAAGTTGTAAGAGAAATTTTTTAAAAAAAATTATAAATTTAGTGTTAGAAAAAATTTTATATTTTATTGTTTGAACAGAAAATATTTACCATCAAACATACCAAAATTATAAATAGGACATTTAGGGTCGCAACTTTAGCTATTTGCTAACTAAACTATGATACAGTGAAAATACGAAAGGATCATAAAATTACAAGCTGACCCTCTTTAGCCGTCTGATTAAATACTTAATCTAGATATACCATATAATGAGGTAAATCTTTAATTGTCCATTGAATTATTATTAAGCAGTCTTGGTCAAATTAATACATTTTTAAGAACATGAAATAATTAAGGCTGAATTACAATTTATGAAACATAAATAATTTAATTTTTTTTCTAAGTGCTGATCTAGAAATTAAAACAGGTTCTACCTTGAATTACTTATCCTATTTAGCATATTCAAAAAGCACGCATTTATGCTAGATTAGAGAGGTGCTTAACTAATGCAAAAACTTAACAAGAGATGCATAAATGGTTCTCCGCAAAGTTCAGGAACAATTTATATATTTGGCATCAAATTAAGTAAAGAAAATTACATATATAATCTCAATTATATTACATTATTCAAAATAAATCTAACTAAATAATATAATTAATTATGTAATATAATCTTTATTTCATTATATAATTAATTACATCGTACCAAACCTATGGACTTTTTTTTTTTTTTGGATCAAGTCGGCTCTCTCGCAATTGATACTAGCTCCTCCCTACTCAGAAGTTGGCATTAAATGCGTGCTAAAACACAGCCCACCAACCAAAGGAAACAAAAATTTTGCCTCTTACTTTTCAAAAAGGCCGTTGTTGCTAGAGGGTACCGTATGATATAACAATATTTTATCTATTATATGTAATAATGACGGGCCAAAAAATTTTACCCAATATAATTAAGGGTGTTTCAAATTTTGGGAGAAATCTATCGTCTCACTGATATTATAAACTTTTATAATATTATATACTTCTCAATAACAGTAATAATAGTTTTTTTTTTTTACATTTTTGACATTTGATATATGATTAATATAATATTTAAAATAGTGATTTTTACAATTTTTAACTATTCAATAAACATTTAATCGATCTAATTTTATAAATTCGTTTGTTCAATAAAATAATTTTTATAAATTAAAGTGTCTAATATATTAAAAAAATATATATTATAAAATTATTCATACTAAAATATATAAGTGAATACATGCATTGGAACAATAGTTATGAGTGAATACATGCGTTGAGACAGTAGTCATGGAACCACAGTGATTAATTACATATGATAGACCTGGCGTATATAATACATTCATATATCAAACAAAATTCAACAAAATTATTTGTAGAAACGATAGTGATGCATAATTTGCATTGAAATTGAGTTTTTGGATCAATTTTAATACAAAATTTCAAAATTGGCTGAATTCTTTAATTGGAAGATGTGTGTTGACTAGATTATTAAATTAGTCACTTTGTCTAAACCTAGAGAAAAGGGACCACTCATTTTCTTATTACTTATCTTTCACATGCATTCACCAATTATAAAATATATCAAACTAATTTCATCCAAGAACAGTTTCTGTTCAAAATTTAAAATTAATTAAAAAAGTCCAATTTCTGGTAATACATGGCAAACAAATTGATGGGCAAATTAAATAATTATTAAATAATAATAATAATAGAGTGTCCAAATTGTGCTTGTTGTTTTCCAAAATAAAGTATGAAAATCAAAGATGATGGGTTAGTACAGTGTACATAGCTTTACATGCAGAAGAAAACGATAGATGCCGCTATAATAATAATAATTTATACTGTATATAAAATTAAAAATCAAGAGAAATAATGAGATTTTCTATATTATTTTCAATAAAATTTAAGATACTTTAAAATAAATTTAGTCATAGTCAATTAAAAAATTTTAAGATAAAAATATATATAATATCTCTATAATTTGATTGAATATTTTTTTAATTTTTTTTAAATAGATAAATACATATAGATAATTAAGTATTTGAAAACTTAAAATTTTGCTATTATGAACAGTTTCTAAGAAAACTATTTTGAAAAAGCTGGGATTACTTTCATTTTTCATATTTTGGATACGATATTAGCGTTATTGTCCTTTCGTTTTTTATTTTTTTGGTCGATTGTTACCTCACCTGATCAAAATACAAGAAGGACATAGTGTTCTCACAAGAACGCATTTTTAATGTATGGTTACTCCTTAAATAAACCCTAAAAACTCTTAATATATTATTTCTTCTTCCAATTTTATAAGTGGTCAGAATCTACGTAAGCAGTAGATAAAAAGTCAGAGGACGCGATCACAAAATTCTTAACATATGTATTAAGACTCGAAGGGATTTGCTTTTTTATAAAAATCTAGGCAATAGCCTGACATCATCCCTCCTCCTATTTTAAGCCCAAGTGCTCTAGGTAGATATAAGAATGAACCGCATTAACTTGGAATAGAATATTACCAAACTCCATTAAGGATGTGACTCGGTGTTTTACCTAATTATTTCTTATAATAACTCGAATTTCGGGTCAGACACAACTCCTGTTAATGATTAATTTGGAAAATGTAGTGAGTTCTCCATACTATAGTATCTAATTGGGGAACAGAATTGGCATTTATTAATGTCATACAGGACACTAGTATTTTCTTGTCGTACCAGACTATAACATCATGTTAATACTATTTTGAAGGATATGCTTTGTTATTTCAATATGAAAATAAGATTGTAGTATTCACACCTTTCTTCTAGGAAAAAATATTTTTCTAACAAAAACCTTACATAATCTTCATATCAAACTCTGGGGTGATATGTGTTGTTTGAAACCATAAAGGTGCTTTTAGCTAAATTTTTGTAAACATTGATTTAGAATTTATTCAATGATACATTTTTATATAAGAACTATACAAAACCACAAAGTTAAAATAGTGGATTTTAATTTTTCTAATTACACTTTTCTTCACACTTCTATCACACAGTCAATTGAAGCTGCTGATTCACTAGTAAAACATAAATTGTAAGAATAATTTCCCTAAAGAAAACATGGCCAAGGAAATTGCCTAACAATTAGAAAGCATATTCATAATCATGCCTTCATTCTAGTCAATATCCCGTAGTTTAAGCATTAATTGCAAAAAGGGTCTCACATCGCTGCGCACAAAATAGGAATTCCTCTTTTCTTGGTTGTTTTAAAACCTTGAGACACACTAACCTTGCTTTTTTTTTTTTTTCATCAGCACATTTACAGGACTTATTGGTGTGAGCAGGTGACTTTAACCAAGTAATGCCCTAAGAAATAATTCTAAACACTTAATAACATTTGTTAGGAAATGCACTAAGAATGTTTAATGGTTTCTCCCGACAGGTCTAGAAAACCAAAAGTTTCCAAAAGAACTGTGCCCTATCTCAAAACTGATTTTTGAGCATCTCTTAAAATGTCTTGAGGTATCAATAACCAAATTGATTGTATAATGAATTATGGAACGAAATCGAAAGACAAACATTATTACAAAAATATAAAGAGAGACTCTTAAATTAGAAAATTGAGAGTCTTCTTACTCTAATCTATTCATTGATATACACTCTCACTAGATCATGATAGGTGTATGCTCATTTTAGGATTATTCAACCTCATTGAAGGATGATACACTTTTAGAAATCTGAGCCAATCACTCTTGGTACATTTCAAAAACATAATCTCAATTATTTCTGTTGATCTATTCTATATGACTTTTAATCAGTGTTTGAGACATTTTGATCTTTCAATTTTCGAGTATATTTGGGTCCACTTGATTATCAAACATTCGTCTCTAATCGTACTTTTATTTGCTCTATTCTTAATTATGTTCAGACTTAGAGTTACATTACAATTCTGCCGTTGATTGAAAATCTCAACAAACATCATCATTTCTTAAAAAATGCCCCACTAAAAGGACTATGTGATCCTAGAACGTGATAGTTATGATTGAGGTAAGAAAAATTACCTTATAATAATTTGGAATTTTCTAAGTTCGGGGCTCTCATTACATACAGGACAATTTTATGATTACTAGCCCTTCCTCCTCACCTATCTCTCTACAATCAATAATGCGGCAGAAAAGATATTCGTGGCCAAATATCCACACTAAATAGAGACAGTAAACTAGTGCTCCCTTATCACAATAAAATCCTTTACCAAGTAGTGTTCCAAAGCCCAACATCTCCAATGCGCAAGAAGTTTGTAGGGGAAAAACCCAATTTGATCTTTTTCTTTGGAGCAATTTCCTCATCCATAAAACCTTACATTTTTCACCTCTCCATAGACATAAAAAGAATAATATTGGGCACCCAGATTATGTATTAGCTAAATAGGATTAAAATGTTAGTTTTATTCGCATGAATCAGTTCAAATTTACTCCAACCACGATAAAATTCTGCATCCTTGAGGTCCTAACAATTCATATGTGATGAGAGATTAAGGGTGAACAATGACTAATTTTGACCTATTTTATCTATTATATGTAATTATAGAATGAGAACTTGGGTTACCACAAATATAATTTTATACTTCCGTATAAATATACAATTAAGTTGTGATTTTACAAGGTTTAATGAGTATTTCTCATAAAAATTTTGCTTGGAGATCATATGTCAGTATACTTGTCATAAGACATTGAAGAAATATGCTATTTGAAAAGATCTTAATAGAACTCATACTATGCGCGCGGGTGTTCTCGTAAAACTTTGAGAAAGAAATTGTGTTTTTATAGACATTCTGTTTATCGGTAAATATGTAAATTTTTGTCAAAATAACTTCTCAATCATATAAAACTCTCACGAGTATTTTATGGAAAAGATAGCTATTTCTTTTTAGTTTTTTTTTACATTTTTTCGTCCATTTGGATATATGATTAATATTAATATGTTTAAAAATAGTAGATGATTAATTTTTATCAAATATTTTTTTAAAGAACCTATTCAATGAAATACATTGTGATATATAATATCCTCCCAAGACAAAATAAAGCTAGACTTTTTTAGCGTATTTTTGTATATAATAGGACTGTCGGTATTTGTTTCTTAATTATCAATAATTTGTTTAATACGTTTTTTTTGTTATATATTTGTAGTGATTAAAAGTGAGTCTTAAAATTGAGTTATAATATAAGTATTGAAAAAATTATCTAATTAATAATATAAGTGAAAATATTATTATTTACATACAATAAAACAACATTTAAATAATATAACTAATTGTGAAAAACAAATACATGTACCATTTAGGGTATAAAACAATATTAAGTTTATTGTAAAAAAATGTAGACATTTAATAATAACGATGCGATAGTGGAGAAGAGTAAGACAGTTTATGTCTTAGCTAACATCTTGCAGGGTAAAATATAGAGCACAGTGGATTAAAGGCTATCGACAGTATTGAAAATAGAACCTTTGCGTCTCTCGAAATTTATATTTATTCCCAAATAACATTCATTGCTATTTATATAGTTTAGTACTCTTGCCACCAACAAATTAATGACTCCAAATAAATATTTTAATTTATATCCATAAATACCAAATATATTAGTTTTTCTACAAAGATAGTTAAGGGATTCATACAACAAGAAAATAAATAATTATTTTTAAGAAAAAAATAAAAATGTGCATGCATATTAAGAATCTGATCTATGCAAATTAAAGAAGTGGAAAAAGTTTGAAACACTTAGATACTCTCGTAAATTCATGTAGAACAGATTTTTACTATGGAATACTAAAATTTATTCACATACCATAGATATTATATTTACCAAATATACATTCAGGATGTATCTATTACTGCTAAGAACTTGAGTGAATCCTTTAATTGGAAGATGGTGTGAGTTAGATGATACTAGTAGATATATTTTGTATGATTTTTTTTAACTAGCTGAGTCACTCATTTGTCTTAAGAAACTAACCACTCACCCAAAGGTGGAAAAAAGA
Organism: Jatropha curcas; assembly: GCF_014843425.1. The sequence continues at coordinate 1,780,510 of NW_023590831.1, forward strand.
GAAAAAAGAGATAAAGGCGTTTTGAGATGCTTTCCCAAACCTCATATCAGATACCTTGTGCCATGTAATGCCTCAATGCAAGATAGTTCAAGATATTGGGTTTTAGACAAATTAAAATTACATTTTTGACATAAGTATATTTTAAATATTGGATAACTTAAAATGATACTTAATCTATAAATTAAGTATCATTCAAATATCCAGAAAAGAAAAGCCTGAAATTTATCAAGATTCCATGAATTTTATAAATAAAAACATTTCTTATCATACTAACATGATCATTGGAACTTTTTCATTTCCAAAAATAAATAAATAAACTGATAAGCCAAAATGAATAAGCCATATAGTTTTTCTGTTTTTCCAAAATATATATAAATTACATTTGAATCATATTAAACCTAGAAGGATCGTGTTTCCTTTAATGCTGTTTTTCTGATTGAAAATATCTCCTGATGGATGCAACTTATTATTCTAAAAAAAACTCTTCAGGGTGAAATGAGTCGGGCAAATCTAAGAAATTAAAATTAGAATATAAACATAATTAATTTAATAAATTAATAGCACAGCATACAAAGTGTGATTTGCTTAGAGAAAATAATAGTGAGCCATTGGTTATGTGCTAATCATTCTCACTTTGAAGAGATAAATAGTAAGGGTTACTAGCAAAACAACATTTCAAAATCATGAGTAACTCGCATTTCATTGGTAACATACTGTGCTGAGACCAGGGTCTACCAATTAGTTCATTACACCATTGTGCAGGATAGATAAAACGATAATGGAATGCTCAGATGACAATTGTTAAATAATAATAGATTTCATATATTACAATTACTGACTGTATATTAAATTATTAACCTATCAATAAGAAATCGTTATAATGAGAGGAATATGAAAATCAGAAAGTTTGATATTTATAGGCAATAAATACATTAATATGATAATTAATCTGTCATCAAATAACTAAATTAGGTTTAAGTTATACTTTAAAAATTAAGGATTATACTTGGGGCCTATCTAGTCAATAAAAAATTTTAAATTGAGGGGCTAAAAATTTATTATTATAAATTACATTAAGATCCTAATCTCGTCCATATACAAGGTTTGACCTTGAATTAGATTTTTTTTTTAGACATCTTGGTGTTTAAATAAGCATAAATACAATATAGATAATTAAGTATTTTTTGAAAGACTTAAATTTTGCCTATTATTCATTTTATTATTTCTAATTATATTTTATTTCATTATATTATTATATAAATTATTAATAATAATTTTAATAATTTGAGTAAATTTATTATTATAGTATCATTATTTTTATTTTTTTACATATTATTATAGATTTATCTCAGACATTATTATTTTAAAATGAAGGTGTGTGTAAATGTGAGCAGTACCAATAACTTTTTTCGTAATGAAATGGTTGATTTCTGCATGACATCTCCCATATTTCCTGATTCTTATCTGTCGCAGACTAATAGCCTTAATCTAGTGGACTTGGTAATTTCTTATACTGAAATTCCTCAATAGAGCGATATAGCAATGATATTTAATTGGTGAGAGAGAGAGAATATTGTTTAATATGCTAAAAACAAAATGCATAGTACTGTGTCATATTTTGCACGCTTGTTACATGTATTTTTCACATAGCTAGGATGGTTTATGGTGTTATCATTGAAAAATTTATCTCTTTAATCTACTATCAAAATTTAGATTTCAGCTAAACATCACTCTTACAATTGTTCTACCTGTTATGGCTAGAATGTCGCGCCAACTTAATAGAATCCACAGATAAAGAACAAAAAAGAAATATATTGGCTAATCCTTTAAGTAGTACATTTCGGCCATAATTAGTTTAGATTTCACATTACTATATATGTCATGCTTGTCATATTTATTTGATATGATCTTTTATTTTAAATCTAAATACAATTGTGTCATCATTTTATATCCTTTTTTGTTCATTTTAGGATTTATTGTTTAAATAATTATTTGTAAGTTAATAAATATGTTTTGGTCAAATACAAAGTGATTTCAATGATTGTATGGCAAATAGCGACGTAAAAATTAGAGGCTCAAATAAAAATAAATGCAATAAAAATTCATATATCATTTTACTTATTTTATTAACAAATATTCTCAACTATTTTGAGATTTGTTTACTTTTATACTAACTCATTTAGTTTCTAATGTCAATTTTCTATCTGGTTTTGCAAAATATTGAGACTTTGCGTATTTAACTTAGAATAGTAGGTATTTGATTAGTCAGTTAATGTTTCTACAATTTTTGAGTTTATCTTATATACTTATAGGTTATATTTAACATAAATTTTGTTGATTATAATATAAAATTTATGTACTATACAGGTCTTATACCATCTAAATAAAAGTCGTATATTTTATTAATAAATTTTTTAAATGATTTCATGATTTTGATTCCGTAAAAAAAGTAAAAATAAAAATTATTATTATTTATAAATATTTAATTTGATTTACTAAATTAGTTTATCATTCTATTGTTAAAATATATTTATTTACTAAAAGAAATTGTAGTAAAAATTGATATATAACTAAAACATATTTTGTTATATATAAAAATTACTATATTTATTACCATCTAAATAAAATTTATATTTTAATTATATAAATGAAAAAAAATAAATAAATAACAAAAATGAGAATATAACAAATATAAATACAGCAAGTCATAAAAGAACTAATAATAATAACGATAATAAAGGAGCGAGACGAAAAGATAAGACTCGCTTTTACTAATTTGTCGATTACCAACTATGATGCGAATGTTGGAAGCATGGAGGCAAAGTAAAAATGCCCAACAATGGCGGCAACCCATTCCTATATCATAAAATCCCACATCAACCCCACACTGTCTCTTAATCCTACAGGAAGAAATAGAGAAGAAGAGTATCCGATAAGTCTATTGATAGATATGGGTCTCAATATGGCGGTCTGGTTTCTTTAAGAAAAGGCCCATAAGCATATATTTCTTCTTGCAGATTCAAGCAAACAGCAAGTTGGGGTAAGCTGTTTATTCTTTTTTTCTCTTATGGGAAAGACAGTTTCTCAATTTTAGAAAGCTATTTCATTATGACTATAGATGGATTTAGCGTTTTAGACAAGGCAGCCAAAGAGAGTTTCGATAGTGCTTTTGATGATTTGGGTGTGAAACTACAACTACAAAACCAACAGCATACTCAATCTTTTCCTTTTAGTAATATGATGTTTGTTGATCATAATGATAATAATCCCTACCGTCCATTCCCATCAAGTGGGTTTGGTGATATTGGTCCCACAAGGATCAAAAACAGGCGGTGCTTCATCTCCTCCAATGATAATATTGGAGGAGGACATAGTGATACTGATAGAGGTCATTGTGCAGTTATTAGTAGCAGTGTTGCAGGTGGGTTAAGGTCTCTGCAGCCTTTTGCTGCTTTCAAATCTGAATCCGCTGGTAGAAAATTTTTTCTTTTTCTTTAATTATTTCTTAAAAAATTAGTCCTTAGCGAGAGTGAGACAAAGAAAGTTGATTGACTGACATGGTGTTGCTGTAAAATTACAGGAGGAATGGCAGCATCTTTGGGATTTCCTTTTACAAATGCACAGTGGAAAGAGCTTGAAAGACAAGCTATGATATATAAGTACATGATGGCTTCTGTTCCTGTTCCTCCACATCTTCTCATCCCCACTTCAAGAAATTTTCCTTTAGACCCAACTGTTGCTTCCCACCATTTATGTAAATTAATTACTCTACTTTTTCTTCTTTTATTTTGTGTTTTTGTTAATTTTGGCCAAATGGGTATTGATTTCTTTTTTCCTTGTGGGTGTGCAGTGGGCAGTGGTCTGAATCTGAAGTTTACAAATGGGGCAGATCTAGAGCCAGGGCGGTGCAAGCGAACAGATGGGAAGAAATGGAGGTGTTCAAGAGATGTAGCGCCTGACCAAAAGTATTGTGAGCGTCATATGCACAGAGGTCGTCCCCGTTCAAGAAAGCCTGTGGAACTCCTTTCTAATACCAACACCACTAATAACAAGAAGATCCGTTATACTTCCGCAGAATCTGCTTCTAATAATAACAATGGTGTTGTTTCCGAGTTTGATGATACTCTTGCACAGCCATATCTTCAGGCCCCTGTTTTTCTTGATAACCCCAATTGCAAAGTTGCAAACTTTGATACTTCTGTGGCCTTTGCTTCATCTTTCAAGGAACCCAGGTTGGTTTAAGTTGATTATTAAGTACTTTATACTATTTTGCTGGTTGTACTTTGAAATTTATTGAATGGCAAGCCTTGATGGAACAGTAAGTTTAGCTCTTGCAAGGCAAGGAGTCTAGTGTGTTGAAGATATTCTGTTTATATTTGATGGTGGATTTTTTTTTTTAATTGTATTTTGAAGGAGTATGAATTGGGTAGTAAAAGGGCCAGGTGATCAACAATGGCAGAATACAGAAATTGGATTATCCAGTGACTCTGTTCTGAATCCAGATTACCAAGAACAAGCTTTGAATTTGAATCCCTTCGGAAATTTTAGTAGAGGAGAAGATCAACAAAGTAATAATCAGTCTACTTTGTTTTTCGATGACAAATTCTCTCATGGAGTATTAAATGACCCAAGTGCAAATTGCAGAAACAGAAATTCTTCTGTTTCCTCAAATGGGAAGCTTTTGAATGCGGCGCTAAGTTTATCAATAGATGGAAGCATCAGCTCCATGAATGAGGAGATGGGTCAGATCCAAATGGGTTTAGGCCTAATTGAATCAGATCAAATTGGTGAATGTTGTACAAAACCAATGGCTTTGGCTCCTGCTTCTTGGACAGAGGCTGCTACACCAGGAGGTCCTCTAGCAGAAGTGCTACAACTAAGTTCTGTAGCTAATCAATTATCTCCTGTGGCTGAGATTGAGAATGGTGATTATTGTAGTACTCCTCAAGCAACTGCAGTTTATTCACCATCTGGGGTTGTGCAGAAAGAGCTTCCTACTTCATTTTCTGATAGCAGTAACAATAGTGTATATCAACACTTGCAAGTTCTGTAGGGGCAAATCTAAGACTGCTTTGCTGTGGCTGAATCAAGGAAAATTGCAATTTTCTGGTTAAGGAGGATTATGTTTTGGCGCTTTTAGTTGTTTAATGGGTTATTATTATCAGTATTTTTTGTTTTGTGGTTTGTTAAATGTGATACTGGAAGTGGCAAGCAAAATATATTTGTTTTGATTTAGTTCCTTTTACAGGGTATCATAATCCAATGCATGATTGGTGATTTCTTTTCTTATTTTTTGAGACCCATTATTGTTGAATTTTGGTGTGGCTATGATTTTTTCATAATTACAGGAAATCAAATTAATTTTTAATTTTAGTTTGTCGGATTTATTGTAAAAGCATGTAAATATCAAGTTATCAATTAAAATAATTCTTCCTATCTCTTGGAGAAAATATAGAAAGTGAGAGGTCTTGACTTCAAATTTCACTATTTCAAAGGTTACAAAAAATTCCGTGAATGCTATTTAAAAGGCAGAGCTACTTTATGTTGTGTAGTCTACAATGTTATTTCGGTCCATTGGACCTCTCATGTATAAAAAAAAAAAAGCCTAAAATAACCCTTATAATGATGTCATCTAAAATAAAAGTCCTCAACTTTCTATCTAAATTTGAAATCATTCAAATTGTTCAATTAAGAGCAGTTTGAAATTGTCAGATTCAGAGAGCGTCTGATCTAACAGATTGGGGAATTAGGGATTTGGATCGAAGGGAGAAGAGAGAATGAGAGGGCTTAGAGAGAGTATAAGAAATAGGGGGAGAGAGAGAGAATATATAATTCATTGATTAATCCTAATTGGGTTGTTTACATCATATATATACCTAGCACACGCGGTACACACATCAGCACTAATTGCTACATAAGAATACAGTCATCGCTGAGATAGTTGTAACCCAAAACAATAATATACTTAATTAAATCCCTAATATGCAATCAAGTCCTATTTTATTACAATCAAGTTTCTACTACATATTATCTTAATAATTACCCCCTCCCCCCACCCAAATTGAGACCAATTGTGCTCAAGATTAAAGGTGGAAAATTGTTTGCTAATGAAAGATACATCCTCCCAAGTGGAGTCAGTAGGGGACAGATTCTTCCAAAGAATCAACACATGTGGCACTTGTAGATTATTTCTAAAAATGATTCTGGAAGAAAGGACCTGCTAAGGTTCAGTAGCTGGAACTCCAGCATCTGACAATTGTGGCAAAGTAGGTTGAGCTAACTATGGAGAAGAGACTGACTTCTTAGACTGAGAGACATGAATACTGGATGAATCAAGGAAGATGATGGCAAATACAATTTGTAAGCTACTTGCCCAAGTTTCTCAATAATCTGAAAGGGGCCATAAAACTTGGCAGATAACTTCAAGTTCTTCCTAAAGGCCACAAAGGACTGCCTATAAGGCTGAAGTTTGAGGAAAACCTAGTCACCAACAACAAAGGTTCTCTCAGTCCTCTTGGAATTTGCAAACTACTTCATATGGTTTGGGGCATTCAAAAGAGTTGTTCTCAATAGTTAAGACATGCGTTACCTGTCCAATAGAAAAATCTTCTACATTAGTAGAATGAGAAAAACCAGGACTGAGCTAGGGTAGTATGGGTGGGTCAAAACCATAAAGCACTGTGAAAGGTGACATCTTGAGAGAGGAATGATGTGTGGTGTTGTACCACCATCCTGCTAGGCTTACCTAAGAACACTAGGTTGAGCGCTTGGAGGAGCACGTACATCTGAGATAGGTCTTCAGGCACCTGTTGAGTCTTTCAGTCTGTCCATCTATCTGTGGGTGATAGGTAGAACTGAATGGAGCTTGGTGCCTAAAGAGTTAAAAGCTCCCTCCAAAATAAACTAGTGAACACTTTATCATCATCAGATATTATAGTTTGAGGCAAACCATGTAGCTTAAACACATTTATCAAGAAATAGATTAGTAACTTTAGAAGCAGTATAAGGATGAGCAAGAGGTATAAAATGAGCTTACTTACTGAACCTATACATAACCAAAATTGTGTTTTTATTAAGGGATTTTGGCAAGCCTTCAATAAAATCCACTGAAATGTGAAGCTAGGCTTAAGTCAGTATTGGAAGCGGCTATAACAATGCTGGCAAGTATCACACTGAGAAACCCATTTCTTAACATCATCAATAAGTCTAGGCCAGTAAAAATACTGCTTAGTTCTAGAATAGGTACCCCTGATGCCAGAGTGCCCACCCACAACAAAGTTATGAAAGGCCCCAAGAATTTGGAATCTGAGAGAAGTAGTACTGCCAACATATACTCTAGCTTTGTACAACAACATACCCCAGTAAATGCAAATAAGGGCTTCACAGTAGGAGAGACAGATAAAAGTTTCAACAAATCAGCAGCAAAGGTGTCATTCTTATAACTATTGATCAATTCTTGTAATCACATAGAAGTTATAGCACAAAGTGCTAGACTAACAGTAGTGTCATTTGACATAAGAGGACGTGAAGAAGGTGGCAATGCATATCTGGAGAGGGCATCAGCCACCTTATTCTAAACACCTTTTTTTATATTGAATGGTGTATGACAACGCAAGATAGGCAAGTAATGCCCTTTTGCTGAACATAATTATGCAGCCTCTGGTATAACAAGTGGGCAAGACTAGAATGATCAGTTTTGATTATAAAGGTGTCATGCTCCAAATAATGTCTCCATTGCTTTACAACCATATTCATTGCTAATAACTCATAAATAGATAGACCTAAGTGCTTAGCATTCAACGGTTTACTCAAATAAGCTAATGGCTTATTGTGTTGCATAAGCACAACTCCTAGGCCCAAATTGCTAGCATCAGTCTCAATGGTAAAAGGGATGGAGAAATCAGGTAAGGCTAATGTGGGAGGGGAAGAACGTGTGATTTTGAACTTTTGAGATGCAAAGTTTGAAATTGGTGACCAATGGAATGCATCTTTCCTAAGCAGGTCAATGAGGTCTTTATTAATTACACTATATCCTCTAATGAACTTTTTGTAATAACCTGTTAACCCTAGAAAGCCTCTAAGGGACTTTAGAGAGGTTGGGGTGGGCCAATTCATCATTGCCTCTATCTTTTTAGGATCTGTTGAGACTCCCTTATCACTAATAATATAACCTAAGTACTTTATGGATGTGGAACAGAAGGAACACTCAACTTGCCAAAAAAAATTTATGAGCTCTAAGTATTTGAAAAACATATTCTAAACGAGCAATGTGTGATTCTAAAGAGGGGCTATAAACAAGAATGTCATCAAAGAAAACTAGAATAAAATTTCTTAGGTAAGATGCAAATAGGTCATTCATCAAGGACTGGAATATGGCAAGTGCATTAGTCAAGCCAAATGGCATGACCTTAAATTAAAAGTGTCCATAGTGCGTCCTAAATGTTGTTTTTGGTATAACAGGGGGAAAGATTCCAATTTAATGATAACCAGATCTAAGATCAAATTTTGGAGAAATATTGGCATGGGTTAACTCATGCAATAAGTCATCTACGATAGGTATGGGATATTTATCCTTTACTGTGATTGTATTTAGCTGCCTATAATCAATGCAAAATCTCCAAGTGTGATCATTCTTTTTCACTAAAAGAACAAGTGATGCATAGGCGCTATGGGTGGGTTGTATGATAAAGGTGTGAAGCAAGTCATGCATGTTTGGAATTATGCGTAGGCGCCATGGGTGGGTCGTATGATAGAGGTGTGAAGCATGTCATGCATGTTTGGAATTATGCATAGGCACCATGGCTGAGTTGTATGGTAGTTCTAGCAATTATAGTTATCTTGATAATTAATGTTATCAAGAATAACTAGAATGTTTGGAATTACTATAATTTGTTAATGAGGAACTATTAGTTATAAGATATGATGTTTAATAGAAATCAATTTTGTTATGAAAATCAAATTGGAAGAATATTAAATGAGTTTAAGCCTTATTGATGAGAAGTTAGCAAGTGAAGCTCCTTAAGCTAACACCTTGATTTAGCATTTAGTAGATTAATGTTAAATCACCTAAGACATGTGATTAAGGTTTAATTGAGACTAAACTAAAGTAATAAAAGAACAGTTAGGTGCAATTATATGAAAAGAGAAACAAAGGAAGGATTGAGGTGCAAAAGGGCAACTGAAGGACATGGGAGGAATTACCATGAAAGGTTTTGATTGCCACCTATTTATGATGATTCATAGAGAACCTCTTGCTCATATTTTACTATCCATGGCCGAAACTCCATGAAAAGCGAAAGAGAAAACTCTTAAGGACAAGCTAAAAGTGCATTAAAACTTAGGAGTTTTCAAGTGATTCTTAACGAAAGGTTAGTTATCTTCTCTTCCTCTTTCTTTTCCATGGTATAATTTTTGATTTTCATGAACTATGACATGAGGTGCTTGCTTATTGTTGTTGACTTGGCGGAGATGATGTGATTATAAGTGCTTTTAAGGTGATTTAAGGCGATTAAGGATGGTTAAGCATGAGTTTGATGTCATTATTGCATAATTGACCAAATTGGGTAAGTTTAACCATTTGATTGATATTCTATGGATTAGGTATTCTAGTATATGAAAGGTAATTATGTTAATTAAGTGGTAGAAGAGTTTTTATGCATAAATTAGCGGTGGAAGTAAGTTAAGAATGCTTAAGGAGGTAAAGTATCGCTTAAGTCTATTGTAATGCCTTATTTTTCTATGTCTGAAATAGTAGTTTACTGATCTATGAATAGTACCATCGGTCTGTGAATAGTACTACTGGTCCGAAAATCGGAATTATTTTGGTTCGAAAAAATTACTATTTGTATTTTATATTTTATTTAATATTTTTGGAGCATGCATACATGATTTTTATGGGTAGAAAGTAAGTAATGAATTTATTTGGAGAATTTAGACATGATTTTTTATGGGTAGAAAGTAAGTAAATGAATTTATTTTGGAGAAATTATAGATAATTAGTGAATAGTGCAATTAATGGTGTTTTATTAAATTAAAGGAATTTGAGGAATTATTTTTATGGAGTAAATTTAAGAATTTTGTGGAGATAAATAATATTATTGAAGGAATTTAATTGGAGGAAATATTTTTAGCCATTAGATTAGAGTACCATGTGACTTAATCTTAAAGCCACTTCAAATATGGTTAAAGAACTAATAATAACCCTTTTTGTTGCTTTATATAAGTCAACATCCAATATTGAGCAGCCATTTTTCTTTCTTCCTTCTTCTTAATCACACTTAGGCGTTAATTCTCTTTTCCTTCCTTCTTCTTCTCTTGTTTTTTTCTTCAATTCCTACTTACTAAACCTAACACATTCACCTTCTTCTTCTCTTTGTTTTTCTTCAATTCCTACTTACTAAACCTACCACATTCACTCCATTAAACCTTGATTAAGTAATTAATCTTAGAGAATTAAGCTTGAGAAGTGATTTGTGGTGATTATTTTCAAGAAATTTGGAGAATTTCTACTTAAGGCAAGTAAGTGTTTTGATGATTACTTTCTTGTTTTTGGGTTTAGATTCCTCTTTTAGCATATACATGCTTATTCATGCTCCAAATTCTTCTTTTATTTGTTTTCTTTGTGTTGATTTTTGATTTTCATTTATGTAGAGATTGGAGAACCCTCTACTGAGGGAAAAGACAAAGCTAAAGCTTAGAAAGCTTTAATCTAAGCTTGTTTAAAGGTTAGTGTTTATAAATACACTTTCCTTCTTTGAATTTTTGATTTTGTGAATTTATGCTATTATGTGCAAATTTGGGGATTTTGTATGAATTGATTAAATTGTTGAACTTTGATTTTATAATTGTGCTCTTGGGTGTATTTGAACATTGTTAGTATGATTAGTTGGTTGAGAAAAACTCCTCCCCTTATTCTCTCATGTTGGACGAACCATATGTGAAGTAAGGGTATGAGTTTTTCTCTTCAATTAGTGCTTTGATTAATCTCTAAATGTGTTATTATTGGCATATCTAAATAATGTTAAAGTTAAATTGTACATATGTTATGTTTAGTAATTTTTCCTATGAGTAAATTGTTGGAAATTTTGGGAAAAATGTGGAGTTGGTTTAATTGATGCATGATGAGGATCTAAATGGTTATTTGGGTGCATAAGAGTTATGTTAGCATGCTTGATTGAAGGAGGGAATTCCTCCCCTTGATTTCCATAAAGAGGCCAAACCACCCTAGGGTGGTAAGGCTTACATTATTACTTTTTAAGTGATGCTTGGACCTTCTATGTTTTGCTATATATATATTACATAAGTATGATAAATTTGATAACTTCCATATGATTAAAGTTTATGAGAAATGAGTGCTTAAAGTGTTTATGCTTTGAATTTAAAAGGTTTTTATGCTTTGAATTTTGCATAACGAAAGTAATGATTTAATTTATAAGAATTTATTTGTAGGATAAGTTTTTTTCATTATGACTTTAAGAAAAAAGTTTAAAAAGAAAATGAGTTTTATCGAGAAATTTTTTCCTATGTTAAGTAATTAAATGTTTAAGTATATGAGAAATTTTCATGAATTCCTTGAATTAAATTAAGCTTACATATTGATTTTAAAGAAATACTAAAGATAATTATTATATTTAGAATAGTAATATGTATATAAAAAAATGTTGGGATCAAATTACTTAGTGTGAATTTGTATTTGCGTGATTTTGATTTTATTATGTAAGAAGATCATGCTGTCTCTTATTATACATTTATAAATAAGTAAGGCTATTGATTCATATTGCTTATGCTACGTGGGTGTTCTTAATGGTTAGGTGTCGGACGTGCTTCTATAATGTTTATGTATATGTCTCTTGAGCCCCTTATGAATAAGTTTGGCATATAGGTCTATTTGAATTAAACTTATGTAAATCTTAATCTTGCTTCTTTTTCTCCTAGTGTATGCTGAGCCCCTCTTGGAAAATATATTTTTTAAGGAAATTAAAAGTAAATGAGATCGATGATTTATTATGTAAGATGAGCATGCTCGGCCTTTAATGACATTATGATAAGAAGCTATGATCATATGCTAGGCACGTGGGTGTCTTATGTTAGGGCGGACGTGCTCTATATGTTATGATATGCTCTTGAAGCCCCTATGAATAAGTTGGCATATAAGGCTATTATGAATAAACTATGAAATCTTATCTGCTTCTTTTTCTCCTAAGTGTATGTGAGCCTCTTGGAAAATATATTTTTTAAGGAAATTAAAGTAATGAGATAATCTTATTTTAGTAAATCTTAGTTTAGAACTAGATGCTTATGTAATTAGATGAATTTTCGAAGCATGATATTTCAGTACATGGTTTTAAAATAAATAGCAAGTTTATTCATATGATAAATATCTAAGTAATGGACTTATGTTATGAAAGAATTAAATTATTTATGATGGCAAATGTAAGTTTACTTGATATTTCTTTTGCTATAAATGTAAATGCATGTTGAAGATTTTATGATTTTATGATTGTAAATGATTTTATAAAATTTATATTTTAAGTATGTCGTCATCACAACATTGGTGAGTTTGTGATTTATGAGCACCACTGAGTTTTATACTCATCGCGTTGATTTTATCACGCGCAGGTTGGAGACTGTGTTCGTTGCTTGAAGACCAAAAGAGTAGCATCAGAGTAGAAAAGACTATTTTGGTAGTAGATATAGTTTTATGTAATTAAGAATTATTATGTAATTAAGAATTATGGCATGTATAATTATTACATTTATGATGATTATGCTATTGAATTATAATTTAAGTATGTTATAATAGATTATTTTGGTGTATATATTTGGAGATCAACATAGACTTATTTAATGGTTGGATATAGAATATTTTTAAGACAGTAGGCATGATTAGTTCATTTGGATTTGATATATATGACGAATGCATTTAATTGATGATTATAAAAATGCTATTGAGGAATTATATAGATATGAAGTTATAGAAGTGTAGTTGTGTTGTGTTGGTTATTTGGAGTTGTTGGGAGTTTGTAATTTGAATTTGGGAGTGTGTTGGTATTCACATTTTTGGTGAACCAAGTTTCTAAGGGAAATTCTTGCAGTTTTTTTGTAGGATTTTACCCAAATTGTTTTCATAATATATATCACTTCTAATTTATAACCTGATTATATCATTTTATATTTTAGTTAAGACGGTGTCTCCGGCACCGAATGTGGCATCTGTCGTTGGGTCTCTCGGGACTAGGCTGTGGGCGTTACATCTATTATAATTAAGCATCCTGAAATTCAGGCCCTGTAATTGACTAAGTTAAATAGGTAAACGAAATTCAAAATTCACAAAATTTTACAAAGAAATATATTAAGATGTTGGAAAGTTTATGGTAAAAGGGCTAGTGCAATGGATGAAGAGAAATGGAGTTATAGCTAATCCTCTGCAGATTGCTCAATATAGAATGTAGCTGAAAATCAGGTATTGCCATTAGGCTATTTGACTATGCAAATGAGCTCCAAAATTCATGAAATTTTATATAAAAGTAGCTTGGGATGTGAGGACGATACTATTAAAATTTTAGGACAAATGAATTTGAGGAACTAAAGATATAGTCAAAGGAAGGCAGACTGCTCATGAGATGGAAGTCTTGTATTCCAATAATTTGTAAAGAGTTGAATATGCTTTAGATATATCATTAAGTTCCATTATTTTTAATGGTTATTTTTATGATTCTAGGATGTGATTAAGTGTTGGAAATGAAGTAATTCATGCCCAAATTAAGGTCATGTGGTACTTGATTAAGCATGGTGAAATTGAAGGAAAAACATAAATACTGCATTCCAATACTTAATTTGCGTTCCTATGATTGTATATGTGTGTTTATTGAGTAGTATGGAGTTAATATGAATATTAATTTCATGCTACACTTTTTGAGAGGAGAGGATTTGAAGATAAGTTAATAAGTAGGGGAGAAAGGTTAGGGGAGCCTTCCAACTCAGGTTAGTGCATTACTCCTTTCTTACTTTTTCAAAATCAAAGTGTATTTGATTTCACATTCGAATTTCATAAAATGATTTATGAATAAAAAGAAATATTGGAATGAATATTTTATGAATTTTGAAATAAAAGAAGCATGATTTGATATCTTGGATTTTTAATGTTTCTTAAAGTTAAATTGAAAGTCTATTTATATGGAAAGGAAGACGTTGGCCAATTACAATATGTAGTATGAGGGTTGGCAATGAATGAATGTTTTTAGAAATGCTTGTGAAAATGGATTTTTGCCCACTATGTTTTCAATTATTCTCAATATATGAAATGATTTATAGTCTCACAGCAACTGATAGACTTGATTATTACCCTACCGATATAACTTCATTTGTTGAAGCTCATATTCTAATTGATATGGATATGAAAATGAATGATATTACAATGATATTATTCCCTCTTAGATGAGATTGTGGTTATCCCTCTTCTGTTGAGATTTATATCACAAATTGAGCTTGAGATAATTTTATCTTAATAAGCTCATAGGACACTGATGGCCCTTCGAATTTAGTCTATTTAAGCTGTTGAGACTAAATTGGATATTGTCAAGCTTCTGATACTCTTCCTATAAATATGATGCTTTGTAACCATTTTCACATAAAGATAGTTATTGATTTTTGAGAAAAGAATTTCTATCACTATTATTGATATACTTTCTTACTAGACTCTTTATTGAGTTGAAAGAAATATTAATTTTCAAGAAAGATTAAATAGAAAAGATTTTCATATAAAGCTTTATTTATAGTTATGGTTAACATTGGAAAAATGTGAATTTATACTTGATTTTATATGTATGTACCACTAAGCAAATTGCTTAGCGATAGTGTTTTGGTACTATTGTATGGAAAGGAAAGGAGAAAGTAAGAGAGTGAGTCCTGCTAGTTGCACAATTCCTTTTTTATCATTGTAAATATAAGAGCTACTACTATAGCTATTATATATAGTTTCTTTTTAGGATCTTATACGATATATAGAACATTAACAGAACAATCAAATGTATATGAGCAGACATATGTGATTAAAGTTTATGTAAACTCTCAATGCTAGTATATAGTGCAAACTCTATATTTATGTTAAGCTCTTAGAATTTGAGTAGTAAATTGTGAATTAATTAACCCGTCCTTGGGGTAAGTTGGAGTATATATACTGGATCTAGGATAATTGTATTAAGATAAGGATTACGAATCATATACTATCTATTAGTTTGAGTTTATTTAGGAATTTAATATTATTATTTTAATATATTTTATTATTATATATTAACAGTAGTCCCCCAACTGTTATTTGGTCATTTATGTCCAAATGTAGGACTCTTGTTTGTTTTATTACCTATATGTATATTTATTTATTATTATTTAGCAAGCTTTTATTGTGTTGTTTGCTATGAAGGCGTTTATTTTCGAACAGCTTTATTTTGTGGAGAACAAGGCATTGGTTCGGGTGGAGGGTACTCGGAGGGTTGCTTCATTAAATGGTGTGACTCTTCAGTGCCTCGCCTGGTCTATATAAGATCCATCCCTTACTTCCTCTGTCTTACCTTTATTTCTTAGTTCTCAGAGCATCTCTCTCTAGGTTTTTCTTTCTCTCTCTAACTTCATCCCAAGTAATTTAAATTTGCTTTTCTCTTTCTCTTTTCATTTCACTGGTTGGGGATCATAGGTTCCTTTAGTGAGGAGGATGTCTAGGGGTTACATGATCAGTCCGGTGATGAGTATATTGAGGATGTGGATTCGAGGGTGGGTGAAGCTAGAGGTAGAAAGGAGAATGTTAGGATCACCGACGTACCTTTTGACATTGACGAGAGCGAGCTACTAGATGTGTGTTTTACATGTAACCTCTAGCCCAAATATAAATTGATCAGACCTTTGGAGGGCATGAGGGTGACCATGCCGTTAGATGAAGATGTTATTATGATGTATGAAGAGAGCTTTCGATCTGTGGTTCGGTTTCTCTTATCTGAGCCATTGAAGTCGTTTTTCAACGAGTACCACATTACCATCAGCCAGCTACATCCTAATGGCTTGAGGTTCTTGTGTGGTATAATAGAATTGGCTCGCCGAGATGGGTATAATATGATGGCTCGGACGATTCATGAGCTATATCATTTCTTTGTTCGCCCAAACGAGGACCACTGTTTCCTTTACGCAAAGAACAATTGTAATATTTTTGCTAAAAAGTCTAAGATTCTTCTTTGAAGAATTGAAAATATAAGTTTTCCATTGTCAAGCACCCTAAGGGGTTCAGAGTACTGAATCGATAGTTTGAGGATCTGCTTTGCCACCTTCCGCCTTCGCTCACTCCTTATGATCAAACTTGTGCAAAGTTAATAAAAGCTAGGGAACTCGGTTGTGTGAACCTGAGGTAGGTGATAACCGAGGGTTATCCAATCTATTCGCCTAGTGAACCCATGAGTCCCAACCCTTCCATCCATGGTAAGCTTTGTTCTTAGCCATTTTACCCTTGGTTCTTTAAACTAACACCTCTTAATTTTCCTCTCTTGTTTTTGACGCAGGAATGGCCACAAAGAAATCTAAAGCTCTAAGATGGCCAAGGTTGCTGAGGCAATGAAAAAGAAAACTATTGTTGAGGGTTCGGGAAAAGAGGTACCTTCCGAGGTGCTAGGTACTCAACCAGTAGAGGTTGATACTATAGCGAGGGTTACTCCTTTTGAGCTACCTCCTTCACGCCTGACTGTTGACGCGTAATTTTTATGCTCCCACCTGACCCAATGAGGATATGAGGATAAGGGACAAGGCATCACGATCAACCAGAAATGTTTGAACCAAACCGCCCAGAGGAGCCTGACCCGCGTTAGGGTTGCGTCACGCAGCTATTACCTGCGTCCAGAAAAATGTTGAACCAAACCGCCCCAGAGGATCCTGACCCGCGTTAGGGTTTGCGTCACGGCAGCTATTACCTGCGTGACGGCACTCTTGCCGCGTCACGCAGCTCTAAACAGGGCTGAAACCCTTTCTGGTGGCGCGCCCCGTGCACGCTGCACTGTTTGTATGGGGATACGCAACTGTACGAAAAGTAAGCTGCGTCACGCAGCTCATGGTTCCGTCACGCAGCCTGTACCTGCGTGACGCAGCTTGTTCTGTTGCCCTACCATATAAATACATCAGTTTGTGCTAAAAACAGGACTTTTTGATATTTTCTCTCATTTTTCTCTTAAGATTTTAGCATTTTAACTTAAGTTTTCAATTAAACGGCTAGGGTTTTCTTCCCCAAGAACTCAAGTGAGTAAACTTGAGGAAGATCAAACCATTAACCTTCTAGTCTTGAAATCAAAAAAAAAAGAAGAGCAAAAAAGAGATAAAGAGAGAAAAAGAAAGAAAAGAAAATGTTTGTTTGGTATAAACTTGATAACAACATCTCTGGGATCGTGAAGCAGTGTTCTAAAACCGATGTAAGTGCATGCAATCCTCAAATCTGAGGGGTAGGTAACCATTTTACCCTTCTCTTTTCATTTTTAGCCTTTTCTTGCTTAAAAATCTCATTTTCGTAGTGTTTAATTGGTCTGTAATTGTTTAAACGTAATTTTGCCCATTTAATTGGTCTGTAATTGTTTAAACGTAACTTTGCCCATTGTTGGACTTTTTCTGTATTGTGTTTAATCATTTTTGACAAGAAGAGCACGTAAAAAAGTAGTTTGAAAGGTAGTTGCGGACCAGAGTAGCCGCATCACGCAGCCATTACCTGCGTGACGCGACTGTTCATGTCTAAAAATCTTTGATCCTGGCTGGACCACCTGCATGACGCATCTGTTTGTATACTCAGTTTTTCATTTCATCTTTATATTCATGCTTAATCAACGTATATGTATATTTTAATGATGTCGCGAACAGTTCCGTCTTTAATGATGTTCCGCGAACAGTTCCGCGTCACGTTAGTAGGAGTTTTCCGTCACGCGAAACTGTTCTTCCTTAGAAAAGCCGCGTGGAACGCATACTATTCCTAGTCTCCAGGGTAATATCCAATCTAGTTTTTCCGTCAACGCGACCTGTTCTTCATAGAAGCAGCTGCGTGACGCAACTATTGCGGGCTAAAAATTCCATGAATAAGCATATAGGAGCTGGCGCCAACGATCGACTATTCTTGCATACGAGCAATGCTGCGTGAATGCGACCTATTCTCAAAATTCCAGAATATTTGCCTTATTTTTTATTTTAATTTCATATTACTAAGTAGATTTTCCTAAATCTTTAAATCCGAAAAATAGTGTGGGGCAAATTGTGTTTTTAATCAAACCGAAAGATTAATTTACTTATTGTGATTAATGAGGTTTTCGAATTTAATCTATCTATTAATTTATATTGAAATTATATTGTTGAAATCGGATTTGATGGGACATCCTGTTAAGTGAATGGCGAAAGAGCGGGTCTTGTTTAATTATTTTTTTGCTTTTATACTATGGATCATATTTATAGTGTGTGTGAATTGACATGTAATGAATGAAATATAGTTGGGACGATTTAATTGATTTTCCAACAAAGGAAAGTTGGTTCCGATTTGGGTTTCGGCGTTGGGTTGTGTGCACACATATGTTTGTGTGTGGATAATTAGCAAATCGTAGTTAAAAGAGGGCCTTTTCCGGGCGTTCGGGCTTCCAACGGGGAAGACACCCGACACCTACTGAGTGTGTGTGGCAATCGTGTGTGTACGCTGACCAGTCTTTCTAATAACTTAGCCTTAAATAAAATTGGGGTTTACATGGAGTCATTAATGAAATTAAATAGAACGGTCCCATTGCCCGGAAAAGAATGGTGGGCGAGCCTCAAAAATAATTTTTATAAGACCGATCTTCGCAATCGCATATCAAAAGGTTTTGTCACCGCTTTTTCCACATAAATATTAGAACTTCTTTTCGTGTTTTTTTCGGGGGAAAACAGTTTTTGGCGACCCGCTGGGGAATTTTTTGCGACCCAAGCTCTATCCCAGTTGTTGTTTAATAATAATGTTAGTGGGTTGCAAATTAGGAATTGGACTCCAAAAAAAAAAAAAAAAAAAACCTACTTTTTAACATTAAAGTCTTGGTTAGAAAAGCCCGATGGAAAATTATTAATGGCGTCCGTATGTGTTTAAAATTGCTTTCCTTTTTTTCCCTTCTAGGAATTTTTTTGCTCATTCGCATTTCTCTCTCTCAACCTCATTCTACGCCCATACTACCCTTCGGTACTGGTCGGTTTAAGTTTGACGGTGGACTCTAGCCTAGATCCATGGGCGATTAAGTGCAAATCCATGCAGAATTAACTTAACTACCAACCGCAAGCACTAGTACCTTTAAAGGTGCGTCAAAAGGAGTAGGCCAACAAAGCCCGAATCCTGTTTGCGGAACCCAGACT
>NW_023590831.1:1800386-1960506 GCF_014843425.1 Jatropha curcas
TCTTTTTCCCTACAGGACATAAGTAAATCAATTCACCTGTAACACCCATTGCCCAATCCCGAGAGACCTGACGACGGGTACCACATTCGATGTGGAGATACCTTCTTAACTGACATATAGATCATATAATCATATTATGAATTACAAATGACTTAGTATTTACAAATTTAGCAAATGATATATTGTTATTAAAATGTATATTTATTTTATAAAAAAACAATTTGGGAAGATCCTACAGAAAAACTGCAAGAGTTTCCCTTAAAAACTTGGCTCACCAAAATGTGAATACCAAAACACTCCCAAATTCAAACTCCAAACTCCCAACAACTCCAAATAAACAACACAACACAACTACACTTCTATAACCTCTTAACTATATAAATCTCAAAGCATTTAATTATTATCAATTGAAAACACTCCCAAATTCAAACTCCAAACTCCCAACAACTCCAAATAAACAACACAACACAACTACACTTCTATAACCTCTTAACTATATAAATCCTCAATAGCATTTTAATTATTATCAATTGAATACTTACATTATATATATATATATATATATCAAGTCCTAGTGAACTAATCATGCGAACTATCTTTAAAAAAATATTTTATATCCAATTATAAAATAAGTCTATGTTTATCTCTAAATATATACACCAAAATAATCTATAAAACATACTTAAATTATAATTCAATACCATAATCATCATAAATGTAATACTTATACATGCCATAATTCTTAATTACATAAAACTATATCTATTACCAAAATAGTCTCTTCTGCTCTGATGCTACTCTTCTGGTCTTCAAGCTGCAAACACAGTCTCCAACCTGCGAGTAGTAAAATCAACGTGCTGAGTATAGAACTCAGTGGTGCTCATAAATCACAAAATCACCAATGTTGTGATGATAACATACTTAAAACATAAATTATAAAATCATTTACCATCATAAAATCATAAAATCTTCAACACGCACTTATATTTATAGAAAAAAAATATATCAAGTAAACTAACATTTGCTATCATAAATAATTTAATCCTTTCATAACATAAGTCCATTACTTAGACATTTATCATATCAATAAATATGCTAATTATTTAAAAACCATGTACTGAAATATCAAGCTTCGAAAATTCATTTAATAACATAAGCATCTAGTTCTAAACTAAGATTTACTAAAATAAGATTATCTCATTATTTTAATTTCCTTAAAAATATTTTCCAAGGGGCTCCATAGACTTAGGAAAAAACAAGCAGATAAGATTTCATAACTTATTCATAGGGGCTGCAAGAGCCTATCATACATATAGAGCGCGTCGGTCCTAACATAAGACACTTACGTCCCTAGCATATGAGATCATAGCTTCTTATCATAATGGCATCAAATGCCGCGCATGCTCATCTTACATAATTAATCAAATCACGCATCAAATTCACATCAAATATATTAGAGCCCAAAAATATTATTTTTATTTCTTAATTCATAACACTTTTCATAACATTCATTTTCTTTAGTCTTCTTAAAATCAATATGTAAGCTTAATTTAGAATTCAAGTAATTCATGCAAATTCTCATATTTAAACATAATTACTTAACATAGGAAAAATTTCTCATAAACTCATTTTCTTTTTAAACTTTCTCAAAGTCATAATGAGATTTATCACAAATAAATTCTTATCAATTAAATCATCCTTTCCTTATGCAAAATTCAAAGCATAAACACTTTAAGCACTCATTTCTCATAAACTTTAATCATATGAAAGTTATCAAATTTATCATACTTATGTAATATTGTCACGACCCGTTTCCGTGGGCCGGACCGGCACTAGGGCCCAGGTAAGCTTAAGGCCCCCGAGGCCGTAGTAAGCTTAAATTATCCAATCTATCACTTGGTACCAAAAGTGACGTTCACAGTGCCATTCTAGGACTAGTTCACCTCTTTTATAAAACTTGCTTTCAAAAGTTTAATTCTACCATTCAATTGGTTATACACTGCCACTCTTCCTCTGGACCATGATTTTCCTACTCTTTTTGTTATCCCGGTTTTAAAGCTTGAGGTCTAAATTGCTGAAGTTCTGTGAGAATATTTGTGTTTCAAGGGATCCTCAATGCCAACTAATACGTTCCTCGCGGTCCCAAGGCGGAAAGTAATCATTAATCAGCATCATATGTTAACATTATCTCTAAAAATTTGCCTTTAATTATTATCCATTGTTACCTCTCATTGGTGTAGATCGGCTCTCAGCTCCGAGAGAGTTCTTCCTCCTCATCTTCACTATCCAATGTTAAATCAGCTTCGCCCGCAGTGTTGGGCTAAGATTTTACATTGATATTATTTTGTCTGGGGATATCAAAAAGGGTTGGGTGTTTGTTGTTGATTTTCTTGTGGGTGGTCCGCACTTTTTGGACTTTTCTCCACATATGAAATTGGCTAAGGCGTCAAGAATGCAACCCTTTTCTTTAGTGCTAATTTCAATTGTGTGCATTCTGAAGATACTATTATAGTTCTTCCCTTAAATAGCTCATTTGTACCTTTCGCTCTCTTATTAAAGTGTAGAAAACTTCTATTGGTGAGAATATCCTTTAATATCAAGTGGAGATCGCTTCAAGTTATCCATTATAAGGCTAGTTCTACACCAATTACTAACATTGGTATGGAAAGTGGGATTAGATTACGCCACATTAAGTTTTTCATTGAGTTTTTCCTGATGATGAATTCGTACGTAGCTCTAGGCCGTTATTGTCTATTGGACCTATGATAGAACTTAGCATAGTGTTTTCCCAGCTAGGTGCAAACTAAAGGGGTTTCATATAACAGAGACAAGGTGCTTTAAGGGCCTCGCCATGGTTCTAGTTACAAAGCATTGAAATTATCCTCTCATCGGTCAACAAGTTCACTGCACTACCTTTCATCCCCAAACCACTCTTTTTACTAGAGTGTTTTTACTCCTAAAATACACCCTCAATACTAGCGATCATTAGTGTCGGGTCATGTACAAACTCGCCATCGGCTTTAGTAGAATGATATTGGCAGACCTGGTGTGTGGCTTTCTTACTGGGGTAGAATGGAATAGAAATCTTCTTTTGGCATTCTTCTTTTTCTTGCGCTGATATTAGCTGTCACCTCCCAATTGACCGACCAAATATGGGTGATAGGATTTTGTGCACCAGGTTTTGGGACATCTCTCTTCGCATTTGTCCTTTCTATTTCAACAATGTCCACTCTAAGCTCGTCCAATAAATTGTCTTCAGTTTCGTCTCTTTGTGTACATAGGTGTTCTATTCTTTTTTCTCTTTCATTCTGCCATAAACAGGCCTCAAATCTTCGTGGACTTCTTATTCTCAATCCCTATGGAAGACTCACGTAATACTATGCTTGATGTCATCGATGCTTGTATGGCATATCCTCTCCTCCTATCTTTCATAATAGGATAATTAGAAACTAACATTTGTTCACCCTGTTCTCTTACCCATATAAGAATTAATCAATTTTTCTCTAGCGCTAAATCCAGTATTCTTAAAGGAGTGTCTCAAACATCCACGATCTGCTCTCAGTTGGTCTGCTATGCCTTTGCAGTATGGGTATTCAGGAATAGAGTAATCTCAAGTTCGTGGGAGGCATTCGATATAGGGACGATCGTTCACTGTCGAGGCTTTATCTTCTCCTCTACCGGTTGAATGAATGTCTCTGTCATTTATATCTCTCATCTCTGGGACATCTGTGCATGTTGGCATCATAAAGCTTCTGTAATTTCAATATATTTGTGGCTCGAGCCAGCGTTAAGTCGAGTCGAAAAAGGTCAAGTGATCATGCGTCTATACTCAAACTTTCAATAACAATTCTTATCGTACCTTAGTAATTTTTTTTACCATAGTGCTTGATCACAGCAACTATGTTCGTCACCACTTCAAGTTCTCCGCTGCATTGCCATTTCTTTATATTTGAAGTATATTGCTCTCAGGCGTCCTTTCCACTTTCTCTGTCTTTTTGTAAATCGCCACGTCACGATGAATTTCCTAGATGGGATCCACCTCAGTTATGAAAACGGGCGAGCTCGAAATAGTCGTGGCCATACTGGGAGAAGGAGTTGACATACGATTCGCTATTTTGAGTGGATTGCATGCCACTCTTGGGCTAACAACCTGTGTTATTAAAGGTAAACTGGCTTCCAAGGTCCGTAGAGCTCCCATCAATAGCGATCTCGCGAAAGTAGGGGAGCAGCTTGGACAGTTTTTGGTGAGAAAAGGTTGCAGCCAAATATTAGCTAATAAATGTGACGGATCCTGTTCAGAGGACTTAATACTTAAGTGGTTCTTCTACACTCCCGATCTAGCTCCTGATACAAACATCCCAAGAGATTAGCAACCTATCACCGATTAGGTTGGTGTGACTTAGCTCTCTATTTGGATTTAATTGTTTGATAGTCTTATTTTTAAAATTAATTTCATTTTTTATTATGTTATATTCTCTCCTTATCTCTTACGAACAATATAACTAATAACTTTTTCATATCTCTCGCGATATGATGACTACTCACACTATATCCAGAGACCTGTAGAGTCATAGAGAACAGTCAAGTTGAAAGTCACCTCTCACAGTACATATCTTTAAAAAATAATTATGACTAGCACTCGAAAGTTTCCGTAACATTCTAACTTCAAATTGATTATTTTGCTTTCATAAAAGACATTTTGTTCATTAACCCCTCGTCTATTCAAATTCTACTTTGAAAGGTCTACATTCATGCAAAAAACTATTTATTTAAACAACCAAGGCATAACAACTATTGGATAAAATTTGGAGGTAATATGATTATAACTAGTCCTATATTTTTCTACAACCCATAAAGCACTTGTCAAACTAGTAATGAACTAGAACCCATCATAGATAGTCTTTATCTTCCACTGCTTTCGTTTGGCTTGGAATAAATATCACCCCACATTTACCGATGGGCATGTCACATTTAAACTGAAAACACTTTTACCTGCCAGAGCCAAGGAGAGGTCTTTGAACATGAGCGTCAATAAAGAAGCTAAGACGAGTTTACATAGCGGACTTAAAATTATCCTGCAATAGGACGTTGTGTTTGAGAGAGAGATAGAATGTAAATATAAATAATCGAGTTATATATTTAAATCAATGTCTCCCCTACCTAAAGATAGGAATATTACATTAAAAGGGTTATATGTGTAGTCTTTAAGATTTTTAAATGATTTTAAGTGCTATTTATCAAAACAATAACATTATTATCTATTTGTATTAGATTAATTTCCTTCGCTTAACTAATTAATTAATAAATTGTGGCCTATCATAATACAGAAAAAATAAATGAAACAACGTCTAAAAATTTTCTAAAACAAGAAACATAACATGTTTCAAATGGACTTTTTCTTATATTTCCTAGCTTTGTATTACCAGATATGTAGAGTTAGGAAACCGTAGAGCTTTTAGTTTCACATATAGGACATCGCTTGCTTTCATACATAAATTTCGTTCATATTACTTTGGATAATGTATTATTAAAAAATTATAATATTAATATAATTAATAGATTGAGATTATATTTATAAATAACTTTATTATACTACTCTATCTTATTTAACATAAATATTCTTTTATCTCATATCTTATACGTAATACAATAGCTAATCTATTAATAAATCTATAGTATATGTGTTGATGTATGTGTATCTACTGTTTATTTCTGAGAATCGGATCGGTATCAATGAATCGATGAAACGTTGAAAGGACGATGTTACTGAATTGAAGGGTCAACAGGGGAGTTTAATATGGTTATCTGCACACGAAGTAAACTTATAATCTTTAAAGAAAAAAAAAAGAAAAAAAACTAACCATAATAAAAAAACAGTCTTAAATGCTGGATAAAAAACTATCACAAAAAAATTAATATAAACACCAGCAAACTAATTTAATAAAACAATAAATAAAAAACCGTGATAAATAAAAATATTACACAGGCTAAGGAGCGTGAGTAAGTATAGATTATCGTATTCTCAGTGAAGATGAAACTTTTAGAGGAGTATAATAATATAAATACCACGATCGCCGAATTACAGAGATACAACACTAATTAGCACCACAATAGTAAAGTGCGGAGATGTACACACACAGCGTCCTCATCAAAGGAGGTCATAGCAATTTTCTAATCAGACAACCCATGACACCCATCAATTTTTTATTTCATCAGCGCATACTCCAAAATAATTACACTTATGGCAATGTGGAACTTACGTCAGTTGGTGATGATGCGAGGCTCCTGCGCAGAGCTTCACGGACTGAGCTCGTTAATGTCACCGCACGGCTTCCTTCCTATCGCGATATTATCTCTCACTAGGCTAGTTCAGGATCCTATTATACAGTAACGATGTTTTAGTAATATCTAGCTAGTATTTGACTCTCATGTCTCACAGTTTAACCGAGACCTTAGTATTCAGTCACGGCTGATCCAGTGATCGAAGTGTTCAGGACTAGTTTAAGATATCTCAGTGCATAATTTCGTTAGTCATACTCCGTTCACACATGGTAATCTTTAGAGATCATATCAGTCGATTATTCTCATATTCGACAGTAAAAACTATTTAAGTCTCTAGATCATTATCGATCTCATTATCAATAAATTAATTATTATTTTCGCGCTGGTACGCCAAGTATTTATATATATATATCACAGTTAAACAGAATTAATATAGTGCTCAGTCGGATCCAATTTCACATAGCTAGGAACTAGTATTTTCAGATCCATATTCATTAGTAAACAGTATTCTTAGATATATGAGTTATTCTCGGGAATACCATATTTCTCTAATAGTGGATAACTGTAATTATCATTGATCCATATCACTCTCTCTCTAGTAACTCATGATATCTCTTCTCATATTTTACAATTATTTCTTATATTTCACAAAGTATATCAAGTCTCTTACGGATCCTATCTCTCTACAGAATATAACACGTCAATAAAATAAATCGTATAATTATCAGTCAGGAATCACATCTTCGATGCTCGTCAAATCATTAGTATATTCGCTCAGATATGTCAGGTAAATTCCATATACATTCAGAGTTCAGTCTCACTCTAATTATACTCTCCGTGTATGAACACACCTATTTATTCATCTCTCTATTCCATATTCACAGATACTATGGCACTAATCATAATATATCTCACTCTAGGACCTCTCATTATATATTCATTTCATCAATTCTTTATCAATATTGTTACGGTTTATCATTACACTCAACAATCTCTACATCCAAATATACTCAGATTACAACTCTAGATACTAAATATTGAAATTGATTGTGTACGTTCTCTCTCTACATATAAACAAGTTCTATATAATGTTGTATTATAACTAATATAAATGTCTCTATTGACTATACCAAATGACTGTAGATTCTGCTTATATGTATTCCGATCCTGAGGTTACATCACTCTAGTGGAGAAAGAAACTCTGAATGACTCAATAGCTTATGAGTTTTTGTTCAGTAGGCGTAGGTGCCAAAGCACTCTTAGACGGACTCGGGCTCTCCCTCTCCGCAATCTCTCTATAATCTGGATCGACTATATGCTAAGAGTCGACGATTGTATGGACGATGACCGGATCCGCTCTCTGCAGCCACTGTACGACAGCGTGTGCACGTGACCGATGCTCGCTGACGTAAGCGGCCATGGGTAGTCTAGCCTGAGCCATCTGAACCGCGGCTAGGCTAACAGTCATCGTAAGTTAGTGGTGCTCTCTTCCTGATTGGTAAGTTAATGGAACTGGCAGGACAATATCTTGTCCATGACAAAAGCTGTAGTGCTCCGCGTGAGCTCACTTGATTCTTCTCCTTTGATACACAGATCATGTGGTAGAGGATTGGCGCGTATGACATCATGTATACCGCGAGGATTGAAGTCAGTATATAAACTGCTGCGAGACTACACATTAGACTGACGTATCGCAATCAAAATTTACTTGGAAGGAGCTATGTTCTCTCAGTAAGGTGTTGTAGTCGCACTGAGGTGCTGACCCAATCAGGTGGCCTTGAAGTGGTGTCGAAGTCGTCCGATACTCTGCTCGCTCTATGTGTTCTGCCATAGTACAGTTTACAGACAGTGTGTTAGTGAAAGAAGTAATTGAAGAATTAGTATATGGTAAGAGATGAGAGTGCAGGTAATCAGTGATAGAATGCTAGTGGTCTCTCGAGTGATAGAACATATGTCTGGAATACGAAGAGAGCGCAGACTGAGTGTGAGGTGGCTGAGATGAATGGAGGCTGTATTGAAGTAATCGCGCGGGGAGATGTGTTCTCTTAGATGTTATGCAGTTGGGCTTCTGAGTTGAGATATCGCCGATTCGCTCGTTCTCGGATTAAGTGCAGCCTCTATAAATATCTTATGGTTATTAGTGCCTCTGTCCAGGACTTTTATACCTGTGATTTTGGTTCGGGTTCTCAACTTCAGCTGTATGACCATTCATTCGTATATTGCAATATTTAACATAAATTTTAAAATAAACTATTTTTCCATGTGTCAGTGTGTTTTTATTTAGAAATTAAAATCTAAAGAAACAATCTAATATCGTGTCACAATATTAAAAATAAAATCATATTATTTTTATTATATTTCATTTATTATATAATATTATTTAGTAATATACCGGACTGGTTTTATATCTCAGGTTGCGGTAGATTATTTAACTTCACTTAATATTAATATGTGTATACAGCAGTATTTACCATCCTAGGGTGGCTCTCCAGGACATTGGGATAATGTATAAGGTGTGGAGAAGGTGCACTATTTGCTCTTCATCAAGTGTCTCTTGCTTCATATAATGCTGTGACTGAGCGACCCAACAATAACTCATTATTATGTTTACGATCATCATATCATGCAAATATGTATGATATAATTATTCGATTTCCATAATTTTTTCGCCACCAAAATTTTTGCGCACAAATAATGGTACCTCCATATAGTGGTAAAATAATACTAACATAAAACCTCATCGTAGAAATTTAATACTTTATTTGAAGTATCATTTATGAGACTTATTGTCATAAAAATATACAATTTAAAGCTTAAATATTAAACATTATATGATTAAAATGATAATATTAACTCTATCCGCCCTACCTACAAACTATATGGTGGGCTCACTTGGCCATGAAAGATTATATTGTAAGACGTGGAATAGAAGTTAGGTACTGACGGTCAAAGCATATTAAATATACACTCAAATACTAACAAAATGTTCTAAATACTAACCATAAGGCTCAATCTATTTTATAACAACTCTATAGTGTATTAATATGGAAGATTTAATTCTATATTATCAATATAATAAATTTACACAAATAATTTACATCTATTTAACTAGCATATAGAAATTCACAAATAATCATTTGAAAAATAAGAAGTACCAGTTAATTTAATAGCACTACTAGCCTTAAAACATGCTTTAGAACATAGCTTATATAATTCAATCTCTCTCATTAAAGCACTTTAGTCATATTGCCTCTTATACTTTGAGATTAATAGTGAAGGTTTTGCTCGATCGCCTTGCATACATAGTATAGAACGAGCAAATTCTCTCAAAAATCTCATGTAATATTTATTAAGAAAAACAACTAATAATAAGTGAATATGAAATTGTGAGTATATGCTTAGATAAGCAATGTATATGCTATAAGATATGAAATTCTATAAAACCTCCAATAAATAAGAATATTATATCATTTCAAACATCATATCTTATGCATTAATGATAGAAAATTCTCCATAAATTTTCTTGTATATAATAATCTACCTTACGCAAAATGCTATTTCTTACTCAAGCTTTTAATTCTCTCTATGATTATTAATTACTTGTAAATTAAGTTCCCAAGATGGAGTGAGGAAACAAGCTATTGAGAAAGCGAAGAATAGTATGAATGAAAGAAAAGAAGTATACAGCAAGAATGTGGGAAGAAGAAAGTTTTTTGAAGAAAGTATATGGATTGCCTGCGATAACAGAGTAGATTGTGGTAGTTGAAACTTAATAATTAAAGCTCAACAAAAGAGAGTCATTTTAGTCTATATATGTCGCACTTCTTTGATTGTAGGCTATGATTAAGATCTCATGTTAGCTCTCTCTAATCTCGATAGCTTATATGAATATTATTACATCTCTCATAATATAAATATTCTATCTAAAATATTTATAAAATCTTATTTCATCATAAAAACTATAGATACTCCATAAATATTAATTACTTCTCAAAATTTACTAAATTTAAATTATCAACCATAAATTATATACACTATTTATACATACGCGAGGAATATTAATAAATACATTACTTACTATACATACTGTCATAATATCATGCAAGAACGATGTCGCTCGCAAAAAAATATTAAAGTACAATAAAAATAATAAATAGTAATATGGTTAATAGGAAAAATTACTAAACATAACATATGTAGAATTTAACTTTAGTATCCATTAAATATATTCATAATAACACATTTAGAGCTTAAATCAAACATTAATTGAAAAGAAAAACTCACGCCCTTACCTCACATATGGTTTGGCCAACATGAGATAATAAGGGAAGGAGTTTCTCTCAAGCAATTAATCATTCTAACAATGTTCAAATACACCCAAGAGCACAATTATACAACCAAAGTTTAAGAATTTAATCAATTCATACAAAATTTCCAAATTATCACATAATAGCATAAAATCACAAAATCAAAAATTGAAACAAGGTAAGTGTATTTATGAACACTAGCCTTAAAACATGCTTTAACAAGCTTAAATTAACACTCTTTAAGCCTTAGCTTTGCCCTTCTCTTTGGTAGAAGGTTCTCCACCCTCTACATATAAGAAAATCAAAATCGAAATAAAGAAAACACATAAAAGAAGAAATTGGAGAATGAGTAAGCATGTATATGCTAAAAGAAGAATCTAAACCCAAAAATAAGAAAGTAATCATCAAAACACTTACTTGGCTTAAGTAGAAATTCTCCAAATTTCTTGATAATAATCACCACAAATCATTTCTCAAGCTTAATTCTCTAAGATTAATTACTTAAATCAAGTTTAATGGAGTGAATTTGGTGGATTTAACAAGCAGGAATTGAAGAAAAACAAAGAGAAGAAGAAGAAAAGAGTAACGCCGAAGTGGAGAAGAAGAAGAAGAAGAAAGAAAATGGTTGCTCAATAATTGGAGTTGACTTATATAAAGCAACAAAAGGGTATTTTAGTCTTTATCCACTATTGAGTGGCTAAGATTAAGTCAATGGTACTCTAATCCGATAGCTAAAAATATTTTCCAATTAAATTCCTTCAAAATATTATTATCTCCACAAAATTCTTAGATTTACTCCATAAAAATAATTCCTTAAATTTACTTAATTAATATAACACCATAATTCACTATTTCTCAAAATAAATTCATTACTTACTTTCTACTCATAAAAATCATGCAAGCATGCTCCAAAAATATTAAATAAAATATAAAATATAAATAGTAATTTTTTTTGGACTGGTAGTACTATTCACAGACCGGTGGTACTATTTATAGACTGGTGAACTACTATTTTAGACACAAGAAAAATAAGGTGTTACATCACCATTAGGAGTAACGTTGCCATTATAAACATTATCAAGCCAATATGTAAGTTAGCACATTTTCAGTGTTCTGATTTTCAAGGAAATGTGCAACTTGTTGAATGACATTAGGATCAAGAGGGGGGTTCCACTACCATGTTCAGATGTAACTTGCCAAAAAAACAATTGTGTTCAGAATAATATTTCATCATAAGAACCTACAAAATAATTTGTGTTTAAAACAATATTTCATCAAAAGTGAAACAAATGAAACTCACATTTGCATTTGGATTTGCATCTGCATTGGCCATGCCCTTATTTTTACATCCTTTCTTGTTGTGGCCTTTCTCCTTGCACAATGAGCATGTCATTTACACACCTCTCCTAGATAATTTACCACTTTTTTTTGTTCCTCTAGATTCTTAACCCTATTCCTCTTTGGCCTTCCTGGCATTTTAATATCTTCAGGTGGTAGAATTTTCAATTTACCTATTCTTGCACATTATTTTTTCCCTCTAACTGGCAGCAATGGATAATGGTAGGCCATCAAAAACTTCTCTTTGCTATATCATTTATCTACAAGATCAAGAATGTTTCCATTCTTCAAGTACACAATGCATATACTATGTGGACATGGATTTCCATTGAGATTCCATGATCTACAAGTCCATATCTTTTGAGTATGTCAACTGAGTGGCTATCACTACCTTCAGAAACCTCATACCCATTTTTACCATTAAACTCAACATGACACTTAGAAGCCCTAAGCATATCCTCTCCGGTTTCTCTATTGCTGCAAGACTCACATCACATGTCTTTAAGCATAATTATAATATGTTTAGTCCTGTACCCCAATTTATTACCATAAATGATTCACATATGTTGTTGTATACACAATTTGATTTGCTTCTAGTTGTGAAATAAGAGGAGGTAGTTTAGCAAGTCAACAACACTGCCAAGGGCCAAAGCTTCAAGAACCTTCAATTGATCTTCAAATTCTTGCCAATAAGTACTTTTAGAGCCTATCCAAAACTGTCTACTTAGTTCACTCCCTTTCCACTTCCTTTGTCATCTGCTGAATATGTGCATTGCACACCATCTGTGCTCAACATTTGGTAATTGTGTCTTCACAGCATCAATTAGTCCTTGTAAATTATATAAACAATTAGTAAATGTCATTTTCCACAATTATTTGAATGTTTATACCTTTTGCATTTCTGTAATAATTACTAAATCTCTACAATCTTCAATTTCAAGATCTTGTTTTACTTGATTGAAGAACTAGTTCCAAGTTGCAGTGTTTTCTACTCTCACAACAACCCAAGTAATGGGGTACTATTGTTCATTAGCATCGCTACCAAAAACTGTTAACAACTCCCCCGTACAATTAGTTTTCAAGAAGCACCCATCAACTCCTATAATTGGCCTACACCCTACCTTCTAACCCCTCTTAAGTGCATCAAAACACACATAAAATGCCTCAAATTTCTTTGTTTCCCTATTTGAATGTACCAATACTGTACTGCTAGGATTGCTTAACCTAAGCTCTTCTGCATAGTCCTCCAACATTGCATATTCTTGTTTGAAGTCACCTTCAAATTCCACTTTCAACTTCTTTTTAACCCTCCTTGCCATACTGTAAGAAATATGAACTCTAAGAGTATTCATTACATTCTCCATCATATCCTTCAATTTTATCTTTGGATGCAGCCTAAGATTCTCTCTAAAATGACCCACTAGGAATTTAGTGGTAACCCTCTTGTTCACATAAGTCCTAAAGATTTATGATTGTGATTGTATGTTTTGACAACTATATCCTTTGAGTTACCATCCCTAGAGGCAAACATTTGCCAAGGACATCCATCAAATGTGCAAGTAGTCCTCACTCTATCTTTCTCATTTATACTAAAATCAACCTCAACTCCTTTTATTACAGCATATTTAGTACAAGCCTCTTTAAACTTTGTAGCATTCTTTAACACCATTCTAACAAAAAAGCAGGAAATTGGCAATTTGGATCATATTCCACTCTCTTTTTTGGTTTCCTTCTCAAGTTCCCATGTCCCTCATCTTCTGACGACTCTTCTACCTCACTTTTATCATTAGAATCATCACTCTCACCCACATTCCCTTGCCGCAATTCATTAGCTGAAACTTCACTAACATGCCCATCATCTGCTGCTTCACCCTTATCTTCATATTGCTCTTTACCCTCATTCTCATTTTGCTCTTCACCCTTCCCTTCGTTGCCAATGCTATCTTCATCATCAATTGAACCTCTATTTGAAACAAAAAAAATTTCTTACTTGTTCACTTGCTCTATGTAGTTTTTTTATTGCCAGACTGATAGTCAGGATCCATTTCAATCTCTTTATACTCACCATCCTCAGTTTCAATACCAATAGTGCTTCTCTTAGTACCAACTTTAAGGGCTGGACTACTATTTCTATTTTTGGATTGAACTCTTATTTCATTATTGCTTCCAATCACATTCTCAATAGGTTGAGCTTCGGGATTGTTACTTCCAACCTCAGTTTCAAAGACACTAGGAGCTTTACCAACATCAAGCTCTGTTTCCTGAAATCCTACCCCATCTTGATTTGAAACATTATCTCCCCCATCCTCTATTTGTATATGATTTCCTTCATTCCTTGCATTTTCAATAGTAGGCAAAAACTGCACTTCACTTAGAACATTAGGTTCATCAACAAAATGCTCAACATATAAGTGGATGTAATCATTTTCTTCATAACCAGATGTTAACATGTGATGAACAGCAACATCATCCTTCACCTCAATTAACCCTTCATCTTGTACACTACTTCCTTTCGGCAACCAATAAATCTTAAAATTAGGTCCATAACCACAAAGGCCTGCCATTTGATTAGTCTCCTATAGTGTAACGTATCAATGTCAATGACATTAAAAGATTCAACCTCACCTCCATTGTAATTGACTTTGCCTTCTGTTACTTTAAAAACACCCATATGATGAACTATAATTGTGACACCAGTCTTATACGACATGTTGATCACAAATAAAAAAGAACATATAAGAGGTTTTCACATGCAAAATATTGAGTGTAACAGAAAAATCGTTTTCCCAATACTGTTATATAAATCTAATTCTTTTCTCCATTCAATGTAACAATCACATAATCTACCATTCTAAGCTTTTTATGTAAATATAAGTGAAAGTTCGTTACCTAGAGGGGCGATACAGTTGATAGAGAATGCGACTTCTTAACTAGAGGGGCAATACAGTTGATAGAGAATGCAACTTGAAATAGTTCTAGGTTTTTGAATTTTCTTAATTCATACTGCAACTTAACCAAACAGCCCCAATACAGAGCTTGTTATGAGAGATTCTGGTGTGATTTTCTCTCCTAAACGTTATTGAGGGAGGTCAACAGTTGCCCTCGCTAACGTTCGACTCCCAAATTGCAATTCCAAACGCTTTTTGTTCGGTGTCTCTCATGCGCGCTGACCCATGGGGAGAAACAGGTAATTTGATTTAAAAATTGCAAGTTCATAAGGTTTTAGCCAAAAAAGGTACTTTGTGTACATTTCGAATATTCATGCCAAGTTGAGGGGGCAAATTGAGCTTTTTTTCCTTGCTAAAACTTGAGTTAATATTCTGTTATAAACCAGATGGAATCGCAAGTCGAACTCTTGATACTATATGGGGTATTTGTATGTAGTGTATGAGGCTAAGTTAAGGAACATATATCTCTTTGGCGGGTAGCAATTATTTCGAATATCTTTTGTTCTTTTTAAATAAATTAACATGAAAATGGATATGTATATATATATTTGATGTTTTTATACTTGTTCAAATTACAAGTTTGTAAAGGCGTTTTAGAAACCTAGTGTCATCGATTCGTACTTTTATATATACTAGTCTTTTTATGATGTGTATTGCAAGTTGACTATACTCGTTATTCGTATTCGTTCAATTTTTATGTCATTGCTCACTTTTACTTGTTATTTTTACTTGTTTTTATTTTTTAATATTAAATATTGATTATAATTTTATCTTATATTATTTAATACCATATTTCTTTTTAGAACTTTTAGATCAGATTGTTGATACAGTTACGGTAGCAAATATACTTCGCGCAACCATAAGTGTTCTATTATGTTCTGTTTTAGAATAAATTAACATTGAAATTTGCGATTTATGTCTAATATATATTTATTTCGCAATGTCTCTATTATACTATGTTCAAATCAACTATATAGTTTGTTAAAGGATGTTTTTAAGTGAATAGTCAAAAGACCTAGTTGTCAATATTGATTTCGATACTTTTAACTCATTATAATAAGTCTATTTATATGATGGTTATTGTGCGCAAGTTGCGATCGATAAGTCTTGTTATTCGTATTCGTATCTCATTTTTCTATGTCCATGTATGCTCACATTTCTACATTGTTAATATAATTTTACTTGTGTTATATTTTGGATTAATATATTAATTTAGTTACTAATTTACTAGTGCTTTATCATTAATTAGATTATTTATTTATTCTATTATTCAAATTAAAAATTTTCATTATAAAAATCTAACATGATATCTCTAATCGATTTATAAATTTATAACAAACATCAACTTTTGTTTTCTGGTTTATCAATAATCACACATTTTCTAACG
Source organism: Jatropha curcas (assembly GCF_014843425.1). The sequence goes on from NW_023590831.1 coordinate 1,816,649, forward strand.
GCGGATTGTATATGTTCTTAATTTGATCTTAAAAATATTTTTAATTATCACATGTGTCTAAGTTTAAGTGTCATTAATAATTCTTCATTATGAATATATATATTTATTTATATTATTTTTTAGCGTGGAGTATGGGTTATAGTAAAGGGTATATGATTAAGTAATATTATTTTATATTAATATCTATATATTTAATATTCTTTACTCTGCTCTCGATTCTTCACGACACAACATATAATTTATTTTATTTAAAAATAAAATTTTAAAAAGAAAAATATTCATAAATTTTAAAAGGCTTTAATTATGTATATTTCTATTTGAAATTATTTTTTAAAAATATATATTTAACCAAAAATTAATAAACTTTATAAAGAAAAAAAAGTTATATTTTGTTTATCTCTCATCTTATAATTTCATATTTTTTAAATTTGCTCATATTAATATAGATAAATATCAAAATTTAGATTATAAAATGTATATCATAATGCTCTCATTATTTCATATTAAGCTAGAGTCGGTGTAGATTACAAAATATTTATTTTATTTAAAAATAAATTTTAAAAAGAAAATATTCATAAATTTTAAAAGGCTTAATTATGTATATTCTATTTGAAAATTATTTTTAAAAATATATATCCAAAATTATACAAATATAAAGAAAAAAATTATATTTTTTTGTTTTATCTCTCTCTTAAATACAATATTTTAAATTGCAATAAAATAGAATAAATATTTAAAAAATAAAATATAAAATTTTCAAATGTCTCATTATCATATAAATTTAGGGTTTTTGATAAAAATAATGCTTTTCAAAAAACTATTTCCCAATCTTATATCATTTCAAAACTATTTATCTATCTAATATTTGTCCTGCCATGGAGAGAAAGTGTTGCACTAAAACCACCAATTTGGTGGTTTCAGTACAATAAAAAAAGTAACTCGCACGGATAAACAGTCGGTAAAAAGTAATTATATGAATAAATAATAATTTTTATTTTATATTGAGATCACCAATTCAAATTGGTGGTTTCAATACAAAATAAAAATTTTAAATTTTTAAATTGTCATTTTAAGATGTGACTACTAGTGAGCAAAAAGCACATGGAAAAATAGTAATTTATTAAAAGTCAACCAAGTTAACTAGTGGTTTCAATAAAAGCTGAAACAAAGAGAAATCTGGAGACTTTATCTCCATTCAATATTCTATTTTTCTTTTTTTCAGAAATTTTTGAATTTTCTACAATTTGATTGGACCATTTAAAATAATTTTAAATTTAAAAATTAATATATAGCATTTAAAATGGATATGACAGTGAAGCTTCACTTTGTCGAGATAGTTATAAGAGACAATAGCTCCTTCCAGAAATTTGATGTTTATGTTTGTGAATAAATATGATGCTATTTAATCTGCCTATAATATAGGATAGGATGGTAAATTAATATGTTTCATTTATTCAAAAAATAATAACAATATGTTTTGTAGAATCAGCATGTATGGATGTATATGATAAGAAAGATTCATTGTCCAGGCAGTTGTTAGTATTCAGGTACTTGAAGAAGAAGATAAATAATTGAAGTCTACCTAATTCTAATTGTTCATAATTTTACAGAAATAAAACGGATCCAAAATTATAATCCATTTGGATATCTTAAATTAGATATGATAAAAGACGAGGGAGCAGAAAACATCAATTTGACATTTAAAATTATTTTTAAATTATTATGAAACAACAAATTCAGATATGAAAAAATTTAATCAATAAAAAGATTACTAAACTTAAATTAAAAAATTAATAGTTTTAAAAGAATTAATAATTATTACTAATGAATATTTACTACAACACTTTCAATTATTGCACACGAAGTCATAATTTTATTACGATTTATTTTATGACGATTTGATGGAACTTTAGGTACTTTTAAAAAAATTATTTTATAATGATTAATTAAAAATTTGATATCATTAAACCAAAATTTTTTAAAATAATAATATAATTCAATAAATAACATTAATTTTAAAATATATATATAAATACTTGCGTACCAGCGCGAAATAATAATTAATTATTGATAAACAGTAACAAATAGTAGTAAATATTATTGTTCTAAAGACCAGAACGGAGTGACTAATTTGACTGTCTTAACCGAAATCGAACTATATGATCCGGTCCGAATTGCATAAGAAAACTGATAGTTCTAAAAACCGGTATGAACTAGTAAAAATTGGATAAAAATCGGCTAAAAACTGGTGAACCGAACCGCTAAAAAATGGTTCGATTCAAATTTTGGGTTCCTAAAAATATGGGTCATTTTTAAAATTTTAGCCTCTTAAAAATTGGCCTACTTATTTTTTTAGTTTTTGGACCTCTTTATTTATAAACCCAAAGTCCTAATATGTTAATTAAAATAATAAACTTCCCTAACTTTAAAGCCAAAATGTGAAAAATAATATTATATTTTATGGTTATTAAATAATTTTTTTAGTATTAAATTTAGTTATATTTTAATCTTTATATTTAAATTTATTTATTATTTATTTATTCTTTTTATAAAATCCAAATTTAAGACTGTTTTTTATTTGATGCCAAAGTTTTTTTAACCTATATTTTCAATTTTATTTAATAATATATTTAAAATATTATATATAAAAATTTAATAATATATTTAAAATATTATATATAAAAATTTCGATTGAACCATATTAAACCCTGTTTTGAACCCTTTCAATTCAGTACATTCCTCTAACCTATATTTTCAATTTTATTTAATAATATATTTAAAATATTATATATAAAAATTCGATTGAACCATATTAAACCCTGTTGAACCCTTCAATTCAGTACATTCCTCACTTCATCGATTCATTGACCGATCCGATTCTCAGAATAACAGGTAAACATACATCAACACATAACATAGATATTATAGATAGATATTATAGATAGATTGATAAAGAAAATTTATTAATAATAGATAGTAAATAAAGTTATTTATAAATATAAAATCTCAATCTATAATTTATTAATATAATTTTTAATAAATAAATAATGAACAATTTGTTATGAAAGCAGCGGATGTCCTATATGAACTAAAAGTCTACGTTCCTAATCTATATATCTGTATAAAAGCTGAAATAAAGAAAAAGTCATTGAACATTTTATTTTTCTTTTTAGAAATTTTTAGAGTTTTTCTTTATTTTTCTGTATTATGATAGGCCACAATTTATATTAATAGTTAGCGATAAGATTATCTATAAAATAGATAAAGTTTTTGATAATAATTAAAACTTTTAAAATTTAAACATACTTATGTATATTCTATCTTAGGTAGGGGAGACTTGATTTAAATATATAACTCGATATTATTTTCTCCTTCTCTCTCTCAAACAACGTCTATTGCAGGTAATTTTAGCCGCTATGAACTCTCTAGCTCTTTTTGCATGCACACTCTCTTCTCTGCTGGTAATTTCATTTATGTGCATGCCCATGTAAAATTGGATTATTCAACCAAAGAAAGCAGTGGAAGAAAAGACTACATGGGTTCTATTCTTCTAGACAAGGCTTTTGGGGGTAAAATAACATATGACCACCAATTTTACCATATTTATGCCTTGGTTGTTAAATAAATATTTTGCATGAATGTAGACTCTTTCAAGTGTAATTTGCAAAGACTAGGTTAATGACAAATGTCTTTATGAAGCAAAAAAATCAATTGAAGTTAGAATGTTAGGACTTTCAGTCCAGTCATAATTTATTTTTAAGATGCTTCGAGATGATTTCAACTTGATATGCCTATGACTCTACAGGTTCTTGATAAGTGTGAGTAGCACAATCCTAAATAAGTTATTAGTTAATTGTTCGTTATATATAGAGAGAATAACATAATAAAAAATAATTATTAAAATAACTATCAACAATTAATCAAAAGAACTAAGTCACACCCAACCAATCTTGGATGGTGCTAATCTCTGGGATGTTGTCAAGGAGCTAGTTCGGGAGTGTAGAGAGACATAAGATTATGTCTCTGACAGGATCGCACTTATTAGCTAATATTTTGGCTGCAACTTTTCCACCAAAATTCAAGCTTCCTACTTTCCAATCCTATGATGGATCTACGGATCCTTGGAGCCATTTACCTTAAAAGGTGTAGCCCAAGAGTGGCATCATCCACTCAAAATAGGATCTATTCACTCCTTCTCCTAGTTGGCCACGACATTTCGAGCTCGTTTCATAATATGTGTACCATCTAGGAAAATTTCATCTGACTTGGTGGATTTAAAAAGAGAGAAGGGAAAGACCCTGAGGCAATATGTTCCAAATATAAAGAATGGCAATGCCAGCGGAGAACTTGAATGACGAAATAGCTGTTAGCACTATGGTAAAAAATTACAGGTATAGTAGATTGTTTGAAAGTTTGAGTATAGACCGTCCCTTGACCTTCACCGAGCTTGTGGCTCGAGCCCACAAATATATGAAATTAGACGAAGCTTATGAGGCTCAACAGCACAGATCGCCCAGAGATGAGAGATATAAATACAAGAGACATTCATCACCGGTAAGGAGACGATTGCCCCAAAGATCGCCTATTCGACTCCCACGAACTAATTACTCTATTCGAATCCCATACTCAAAGGATAGCAGACCACAACAAGATCGGGAGTTTACCCCTTTGAATATGTTGCGCTTGAAAATATTATCTTGGGTAAGAGAACAGGGTGATCAAATTTAGTTCTATTATCCTAGAAAGAAGGAGGAGGATACCTCAAGCCATCGAGATAAGAGCAAGTATTACGAGTTCCATAGGGATGTAAGCCACGAGATTGAGGCCTGTTGGCAGTTGAAGAAAAAGATAGAACACCTTGTACAAAGAGACGAACTGAAACAATTTATTGGACGAGCTTAGAGGGACAGTGAATAGAAGGACAAATCGAAAGAATGTCCCAACCTGGGCACAATCCACACCATATTTGGTGGCTCATTGGGAGGTGATAGCAATTCAGCCAGAAAAAGAAGAGCCAAAGAGATCTATTCCATTCTACCCCAGTAGAAGCCACACACCAGGTCGTCCATATCATTCTCTAAAGCCGATGGCGAGTTTGTACATGCCCGACACAATGATGCCCTAGTAATTGAGGGGATTTTGGTAAACACTCTAGTAAAAAGAGTGTTGGTGGATGAAGGTAGTGCAGTGAACTTGTTGACCATGGAGGTATTCAATGCTTTGAAACTAGACCAGGCGAGGCTTAAACTTGTCCGAACCCCTTTAGTTGGCCTAGCGGGAAAACCTATGCAAGTGTCTAGGTCCATAGACATAACCCTAGAGCTTAGAACCGAAGTCTCATCAAGGAAACTCAAATTGAAATTTATGGTGGCGAACATCCACTTTCCATACAATGTTATATTGGGTAGACTAGCCCTATATGAACTTGAAGCGACCACTTGTATTAGATATCTCACCATGAAGTTTTACTTTAATAAGGGCGAGGTCATTGCTATTAGGGAAGACTAGAAGGTAGCTCAAGAAGCACACATGATAGCACTAAAAGGGTTGCTTCTTGCCCTACCAATCATGTGGATGCCAAAAGGCGAACCACCCATAAAATCAACCAAACACCAACCCTTTGATATCCCCAGACACAATGTAAAATCTAGCCCAACACCTGCGGGCGAGCTGATTACATTGGAAGTGAAATAGAGGAAGAACTTGGAGCTGAGAGCCGATCTACCAAGAGAGGTACAGGATAATATTAAGGCAATTTTAGAAGATAATGTTAACAGCTTCGCCTGGACCGCGGAGGACATAGTTGGCATTGATCCTGATACCATATCCCACAAGCTCAGCATTGACCCAAGCTTTAAACCGATAAAACAAAAAAGTGGAATCATGGTCCAGAGAGGTGGCAGGTTATAACAATTGAGGTAGATAAACTTTTGAAAGCAAGGTTTATAAAAGAGGTGAACTATCTAGAATGGCTGGTGAACGTAGTTTTGGTACCGAAGTCCAATGGAAAATGGAGGTTATATGTTGACTTTATCGATCTGAACAATGTATGGCCCAAAGATCCATACCCTCTGCCTAATATAAATCAGCTGGTAGATTCAACAGCCAGCTATGAAGTGTATAGTTTTGTGGATGCAGTTTTGGTACCGAAGTCCAATGAAAAATGGGGTTATATGTTGACTTATATCGAATTCTTGGAACATGATATGGCCCAAAGCATCCATACCCCTCTGGCCTAATATTACCGAAGTCCAATGGAAAATGGAGGTTATATGTTGACTTTATCGATCTGAACAATGTATGGCCCAAAGATCCATACCCTCTGCCTAATATAAATCAGCTGGTAGATTCAACAGCCAGCTATGAAGTGTATAGTTTTGTGGATGCAGCAGCTAGATACCATCAGATAAGAATGAACGAACTAGATGAGGAAAAGATGAGCTTTATCACCGATCGGGGAATTTATTATTATCAAGTCATGCCGTTTTGACTAAAAAACACGGGTGCCACATACCTGAGGTTGTTCAATAGCATGTTTTGAGACTAGAATAGGTGAACCGTAGAAGTATATGTAGATGATATGATAATAAAGAGCACCCGAGCTACTGACCATCCTAGAGACCTACAGGAAGCATTTGAAATCTTGAACAGATTTAATATGAAGCTCAACGCAAACAAATGCACATTCGGAGTTAAGGTAGGGAAGTTCTTGGGTTTCATGATATCACAAAGGGGGATTAAGGCAAACCTAGAGAAGATCAAGGCAATTCTGGAGATGCAGGCACCCAACAGCATCCATGAAGTTCAATAGTTGGATGGTCGAATTACAAACTTAGGGCAATTTATCTCCTCCTCGGCCAAGAGGTGTATGCCCTTCTACCGAACCCTAAAACAGCTGAAGGGTTTTCAATGGGATGAAAAATGCCTGCTCGCCTTTAAAAAGATTAAGGATTTCTTATCTTCCGCTCCCCTTCTGAGCAGACCCAAGAAAGATGAGCCCCTATACTTGTATTTAGCTGCTACTGAAAATTCGATTGCTTTGGTATTGATCAGAGAGGAAGAGGGCAAATAGGACCTTATTTATTACATTAGCAAAGTCCTTAGGGGCTCCAAGTTGCGGTATCCAAATGTTAAAAAGTTAGCATCCGCCATCCTGACTTCGGCGAACCGGTTGCGCCACTACTTCCAATCTCACACTATAATCGTTTGAACTAACCACCCCCTGAAAAAGATCCTACACCGAGCTGAAACTTTTGGGAGATTGGTGGAATGGTGGATCAAGTTAGGAGAATTTGATATCAAGTATGCCCCTCGTATCGTACTGAAGGCATAGGTACTTGCAGACTTTGTGGCTGAGTTTCTGGCGAAGATGAGAAGGGCGAGGCTGAAGCTAAACTACCGAGCCCCAATTATAATACTTAGCAGTTGCACACAGATGGGGCCTTAGGGAGCTCGGGGGTAGTAGCAGGGGTAATCCTACAAGGGCCAAGGAAGATCAAAATACAGTACGCCATGCGTTTGAACTTTTCAACAACTAACAACTATGCCGAATTATGAATTTTTAGTTACAGGGCTTAAGTTAGCCCTCGAGGTACGAACTTTAATTCTCCATATTTTCCTAAACTCACAGTTAGTAGTCAAACAAATTATAGGTATATTTACCACTAAGGAGTTGAACCTAATCAAGTATCATTCTCTAGCCTTGTCTCTCTTACACAAATTAGAGAAAGAGGGTTGTGTTTGGAAGATGACACAAATAGAACGGGCAAACAATAAGAAAGTACATGCCATAGCCAAAGCGGCAGCTCGGGACGATGATTTTTCCAAGAGGAGTGATGATTGAACACCAAACTTGCCGAGCTATGAGACAAGAGAAGTCCTGATATCTCAACTTGGCAGCAATTGGATGAGTCCAATCATTAATTTCTTACAGAATGATGATCGGCCAAGTGATAAAGAAAAGGCGATCAGACTTTACAGTAAAGCGGTGAACTATGAATGGAAAATGGAGAGCTTTACAAGAGATCAAAATCACACCCTTGGGCGAAGTGTGTAACTGAAGAAGAGGGCAATTATATCATAAGGGGGAAGCGTGAGGGTGTCTGTGGGGCACATGAGGGCTCGGATGCTATACTTACAAGGATTCTGCTATTAGGATACTATTGGCCAACAATGAAGAAAGAGGTTCCCCAACACGTTCGCCATTGTAATACTTGCCAAAAATATGACCGGGTTCCTAGAAAGCCCTCCTCAGAACTACAACCTTTAGGTTAGACCTGGCCTTTTGCTCAATGGGGGATAAACATTCTAGGGCATTTTCCTACAACAACTGGGCAAAGGAAGTTTTTGGTAGTTGCAATTGATCACTTCTCTAAATGGGTAGAAGCTTTGGCCTTTTGCTCAATGGGGGATAAACATTCTAGGGCATTTTCCTACAACAACTGGGCAAAGGAAGTTTTTGGTAGTTGCAATTGATCACTTCTCTAAATGGGTAGAAGCCGAAGCCTTAAGCCCCATTACCCCAGCTCGGGTTATCAGTTTTTTCAAGGAATAATATGATATTCCGGTATGGCGTGCCCCCATAAGATTGTTACTGACAATAAAAAACAATTTGATTCAGGAGCCTTCAAATATTTTTGTGAAGACTGGCATATTAGACTCCACTTTACATCAATAGCTCACCTACAAACCAATGGCCTTACCGAAGTCACCAATAGAACTATCCTGCAAGGCTTAAAGAAAGAGGTTGGATGGAGAAAAGGCTAACTGGGCGAACGAACTAAACTGTGTACTATGGGCTTATAGAACTACACCTCGGCAAGCAATAGAGCAAACCCCTTTCTCCTTACTGTACGGGACGAAAACAGTAGTGCTAGTAAAAATAGGCATTTCTAGCAAAAGAACAAAAAAGTATGAGGAGCTAAGTAGCTGGGCCCGAGCACATATAAGCTGAGGAAGATTGAAGGAGCTGAGCTACCTTGGACATGGAATGCTGATAATCTAAAAAAGACATATTGTGTCTTCACTCAATAATATATAAAGTAGTTTTATATTTGAATAACAATAAGACCTTAGGTTTTTTCACTCAATGTATCATGTCCTTCAAAGGTACAAGGGGCATGATACATTGAGTTTTTCTTGAAGGATCTTACTTAAAATGTTCTTTTTTTTAGCTCAGACATACCTGGTTCGCCCAAGTGACCTAAATGGTCCTATTCACTAAGTCCATAGCTCGGACATACCTAGCTCGTCTAAGTGACCCAAGCGATCCTATTTGCTAAGTCCATAGCTTGGACATACACAACTCGGCCATAGCTCGGACATACCTAGCTCGCCTAAGTGACCTAAGCGGTCCTATTCGCTAAGTCCATAGCTCGGACATACCTAGCTCGTCTAAGTGACCCAAGCGATCCTATTTGCTAAGTCCATAGCTTGGACATACACAACTCGGCCATAGCTCGGACATACCTAGCTCGCCTAAAAGAAGAATACTAATTTAACAAAGCACTTAGAAGAAAAACACAACACATGAACAAAAGAAAACAACCTCTTTGCTTCTCATTAAATAAAAAATGTTGCATAGGTTGTTACAAAAGTTCCTATAATAAGTACAACAAATATATAAACCTATGCTACATCATCATTTCGCCCCTCAGAGGAGACGGCATAGGTGTTCGCATCCTCTTTTGGCCGAGGAGACGAACTCTCCCTGTTCGGATCATGTGGTACATCGTCACCTTCGGCCTTCTCGCCACCTCCATCTTCTTCATCAGCCTCGTCAGGATAAATCTCATCCACCAGTCGCAGTCTACCTTAGGCTGCCTCGCCCTTAGCTTCAATAGAATGTTCGCCCTCAAGCTTAAGCATGCCTTGGCTAAGTCATCCTTTTCGGCTCCTTCCTGATCCCTATACCTTTGCAACTCTTTCTCCATCTCCTTTGCCTTGTTCTCGAGATCACTAACCTTGCTCTCCAGGTCCTTATTTTTGTTAATCAACTTCAGTTCTCCTCTCTTAATTTGTCTATGTCAGCATCTCGAGCTACAATCTCTGCCTTATGTTGAGCTTCTTATTCCTTCATGGCGGCCTCAACATCCTTCAAGGCGGCCTCCATTTGATTCTTCTTGACTTCCACCTCGACATAACTTGAATTTAACTTGGTTATCCGAGCGAACTGTATGCTATTAGCATTAATGGCCTGAAACAAGCATTGGTTCAATAGCTACCTGATCGCCACATTGTCCAGATGCTCATAGTAATGAGCATCGACTGGGAAAAGGTAGTTTCGAGACATTTCCCGGCTATGCCCATCTTCTTAAAGACTACAGCTCGCCCCATACTTATGCATAAAATAGCAACGGATGTCCAAGGGCATTAAAGGAACATGGGGACACAGGAATAAATATCTCCCTTTACTTTTTATGGGTGGCTCCGTTGATGGGCTTGAAGGAGGCAGCTCGGATTGAGTAGCCCTGGTAGTTCAGTCAACACCAGTTGGAAGAGTGTCTAGTACCATTGAAGGCACCTCTCTTCCTAAATTCTCCGCAGTAGCTTTTTTCTTTTTCATTGCCTCGGCGACTTTGGTTAGCTTGGAGCTTTTCGGTTTCTTTGGGACCATATTTGCATCAAAGAAAAAGAAAAAAAGGAAAATTAAAGAATGTTAGTACAAGGGTGATACTTAAAACAAACAGAAGCAGTATATACCAGAAACGGAAGACTGGGGGCTTATGGGTCCACTATAAGGGCGAACTTGGTAGCCCTCGGCAATAATTTGCTTCAAATTCATCGTTCTCAACCCCCTAGACTTTATCAACTCTACACACTTCAAATCATCCGAGGTGCGAAGAAGGGTGGCGCTTTGCGAGTTCGCAAGACCACTGATAGGAACACCAAACCCTCCAGCTCTATGAATAATGAAAAACTTATGCTTCCAATTCTTTAAAGATGATATCTTTGAAGACTTATAAAATAGGTTGCAATCTTTCCTAGCTTGAAGAAAGCAATGATCCTCAGTCGGCCGATGTTGCAATCGGTAAAGTCTGTCCATACCTCGAACCGTTAACATAGTGCCATCTCGACATGCCAACTCGACAATCTTTAGGTTGTTGGGATGTAATTGACTGACAGTAATCCTATGCTCGTTGAAAAATGACCTTAGAGGCTCAGATAAAGGAAACCGAACCCTAGAGCGAAGATCCTCATCGTACAGTATCATAGACTCTTCATCATCCAAAGGGGTGTTGGCTTGCACATCTAGCCCAGGGCGAGTCAATTTGTACTCTGAACCGAGGTCATACTTTGTAGAAACAACAAGGAGCTCGCCCTCACTAATGTCTGAAGGCACATCAAATACTCTGATGTTCTCCACCCTAACCATTGCTTTGCCTCCCTCGGCCTCGTTGGCTTCAATGATCTCTTCTTGATAAAGTTGAGCTAGACTAGGCATCTCCTCATCACTAGATGAAACCATAGTCCCCCCGACAAGCAGGTAAAAAGAAAGACAGAAGAAAGAAACTTACTCTGGAGAAAACCTTAAAGAGAGAAACTTTGAGAGAAGCAATTTAGAGAGAGAAGATCTAGAGCCAGAAAATGAAGTGTTGAAAGCAAATGAAGGCAAAATGACCCCTATATATAGAAAAGGGCAAGATACCGAAAAGTCACACCCATCAAAAGTCTCTTAAATATCCCTCAGCTATATATCTAATCAAATTATACAAGTAAGAAGAAAAAATAATATTATAAAAAAATACTTTTTTCTTTTTTATCTCTCTTATAAATAAAATATTTTAAATTATAACCAAAACATAATCAAATATTTAAAAAATAAAATATAAAATACTTTTTTCTTTTTATCTCTCTTATAAATAAAATATTTTAAATTTATAAACCAAACACATAATCAAATATTTAAAAAAATAAAAATATAAAAATTTTCAAGATGTCTTGTTATCATATATATTAATTAAAAAAATAAATTTTAAAAAATTAACTTAAAATTTTAAAATGTTTAATTATTTATATTTATTTATTTAAAAAATAATTTTAATAAATTATATCTAATCAATTAAGAAAATATAATTTTCTAATTCTTCTCGAAAAAAATATAACTTCCTAATTGGTCATTACTAATATTATTTTAAGATATTTAAATTTCATTAAGGGCACTATTGAAAATCTCATTATTCCCCTTCTATTCTCACATTTATATATAGTTTAGATAGATTAAGTAGACTAGTCTTTTCATGATGTACGTTGCATATTGATTATACTCGTTATTTATACTCGTTCAACTTTTTATGTTATTTTTTACTTTTACTTATTCTTTATATTCATTTTTATTTTTAATTTAAATATTGATTATAATTTTTGTTTATATTATTTAGATTTTTGTAATTGTTAGAAAAATTCATATGAGATTAATATAAAAATAACGGTTAATTAATAAAACAGCAGTGTGTATATACACACACTTCAGTTCAATTTATATTGTCATTTATTTAAAATTCATTATAATTGTACAAATATCACCTAATTGAAATACCCCGAATTTTTATTTTCAAAACTTTGGGATTTTTATTAAATCAAAAATCTGAATTTTTGATAGTATGGGTTGGTAGGATCGAGCAATTTTGGTAGGATCGAGCATTTGAAGCCCAAAGTTTACGAGTTGGGCCCAAGCCCAAATAAAATGTCGAAAATTTTGAATCGTAAACAGATAGAGTTTTTGCCGTAAAATAATACGAAACCGCCCGTAATTAAAACCTGTTTATAATACTATAAAAATAATTATCCATTATCCTAAAATCAAATACTATTATTATTGTTATTATTGAGTAAATTGAGGAAATGTTCTAGAATCTAACCAAAACAATTAAAATAAATCAAATCAGGCCAGAAAACCAATTAATATCTTTGAAACTGAGTCAAATTACTGAATTGGACCAAACCGGTTCGAATCGAATCGGAATAGTCTACAAACTCAGATTTTCCTCCTTTTTTTTTCCTCTTCTTCTTCCTTTCCTCAGCAGCGTCGACCTCACCCTCGCCCTCTCCTCCTCTCGTTTTTCAATCACTAGAGACCGGTGCCACGCCTTGCCGTCGCTGCTCTCTCGCCGTTCTCTCTCTGTCCTCTTTTCCGTCTGGCAATAGTGCAGTAACGAGAGTGAGCTGCGTTTCTTTCCAAACGAGACAGCCCCTCCCCTTCGTTTCATTTTGCCGGCGACTCCACCACCATAAACACCAGCTCCACCTCTCTCTCCGGTCTCTCTTTCTTTCTGTTCTGGGTTTGTTTAGCAGTAAAGAGGAAGAGTGCGGGCTACGCTTTCCAATCGTCACAGCCCGTGCTTTCTATTTTTGTTTTCGGGCGAGACCAGCCTATTACCGGCCAGTTTAGACCTCCTGCTTCATCACCGGTCCTTTCTATTTTTTGTTTCCGGCGTGACCTAGGCGCTTTCCAATCGTCACAGCCCGTGCTTTCTATTTTTGTTTTCGGGCGAGACCAGCCTATTACCGGCCAGTTTAGACCTCCTGCTTCATCACCGGTCCTCCTCTGCCCACTGTCTTTCCCATTTTCCGGATTAGTTGGGGCGCAGCTGCAAAAATAGCGAGAGAGACTTGTGATTGTGACTGTTCATCCTGAAACTCGAGTCCTCCGACGTGTTTTACAATTTAGTAAGTAATTTTCAGCTTCGTTCTTGGTGCTATATGATTTCCTGCGACTAGATTAAAGAATTTGAGCTTGGATTGTAGTTGTGATGAAGTTAGGGATTTTAGATACTATTTACGCAAGATTATTAAAATAAATTCTCAAAATTTATGCTGCCATTGATGATATAAATTGAATTTCTATGGAGTATGATATAAGAATGTAACACTTGTAGAATTTGACTTGAGATTGAACATGAATTTCAGTTTGTAAAGAGCTTTGGGATTCATAAACGCTGTGCTTTTGGGATTCAATAACCTGTGCTGAAAATAATTCGGGAAATTTTGATATAATCTCCATGGAAAATATAAGCTGAGGTTTAATGTTTTATTTTGAAATGGCAGCAAAGCTTGGTGGAATAAGTCAATAGGAATTTAATGAAGACTTCTTAAATCATGCAAAGAGTAGTTGAATTTAGTTATGAAGTTTCAAAGAATTTGCCTTGGGATTGTGACAATTATGTTTTCATAAAGTAAATATGAATGTTATTTAGATTATGAAATGCAAAAACATTCAGAATGATTGTTTATGAAATCCAAACGCAAAAGATAAATACATATTGAAGTAGGTTTAATTCTTGCTACTAGGAATAGTTAATCGGTATATTTTAAGTTGTAAGTTGGATCTCTTAGTAGATGTATTCTTTAGATTTTAATTTAATAGAAGCATTTGTTCTTATTAGCTAATAAAAATTTTTACAAAGGTATAAATATGTGGTTATTATCTTTAAGCAAGAATGAAGAAATGAAAGCTTGCTAAAGAATACTATCATAGTTAGATACTACGAAACTATCAACTGAAAGCAATTGCAATTAACTTAATGATATAAATTTTATTCGATTATATATGTATTAAAGCCTTCGTTTGTTTGGTAATTAGCTATTGAAGCTAGTTATAATTATATAAAGAATGATTGCTATTACCATTGGAACATGATTGTTGTAAATTAATGGTTGAGTGTCGATATTGTTGTTTTGGAAGGAGGATGGGATTTTAAGTTGATTGATTGCCCGACGGATGGGCTGTGTGCATTGATTTGATAAATATATGATAATATTGTGATATTTGAGCAGGCAAATAGACCAATTTTTAGGGAAGGTGCTGCCGAAATTTTGATAGAACTTAGACTAATTTTAACTAACAACATAATTAATAAGTTTACTTAGATTAGTTCTATAATTTGGTACATAATAAATATAGTGCTCTGATTATTTATTATTCATTTAATTATTTACATATTTATTTATTTATCTTCATTATTATTATTAATATTGTTATTTATTTTATTATTATTGTTTATTGTTACTACTATTTATTTATTTATTTATTTATTTGCATTGATTTTGGATGTTTAATTGTACATTACATTACGATGTCTAATTGATTAATTTGTCTGCATTCGATTGCAATGTTTGATTAATTGTGTTGTGATATTTTTGTGCTTTGCTTGTGTGGAATTGGGATGAAGTGGGTCACCATGGGTTTGTGATCCACCAATGGGTTTTGGTGAGGACCGGTCGACTAACAGCATGGATCCTGATTTATGAATTAAATTATGAAACTGGACTGTCCTGGATCGAGGTAAATGGGAGATCGCGCCCCGTGTTGGCGCACCTACCGTTATGATCTGTATGATATGGAAAACCACAGGTTGGTTTCTTTATTGGGCGCACCTGATAATCTAGATTTGATCGCAGCCCGTAGGGTGGTCTCTTGTTGTGAGCGCCTGATGATCTAGATTTGATGGAGATGACCAGGTTGCCTTCTGTTGGTATGGAAAAGAAAAGAGAGAATGGAAAAATAATGAGAGGGCTGGTCAAGTGAGGATTAGATCGGTCAACCAGAATGGGGGATCGGCTCCCTGGTGCACACGTGAGAGGATGGGCCATGTGGGAGGACGGCTCATCAGGGGTTTCGGTGACGCCACAGACCAATTCAGTGCCAATTTTCCCAATGTGATGTGATTATATGCAAGATGTTAAAGATTGTGAGTGCCTGGTATGTGCTTTTGTTGTGACTCGGCTGCGTGAGCATATAACAGTCGGAATGATAGATTTGAATATGTTGTTACCTTGGTGTGACTGCGTTGTGTTGTGCAACTAAACTATTACTTTCCTTAGAAAACTCAACATGTTTGTTTTGATTTTTTAGAAGTAAGTTTTTTCTTTAATTCTTATTTGGCTACGTTTTCTTCGCGCAGGGCAATAGAGCGCAGGGCAATAGAGAAATTTTCCTAGTTCCATAAATATTTTGCTATGTAACTATATGTATAAAAAGCTATGTAAACCAAATAGTTAGTGACTCCGCAGCTGTAGAATTTATTTACATTTAGTCATGTATTATCATAGACGAAATTATTCCGTGAGCCCATATTAAAAATGTGATGTATTGTTAATTGGGCCCGAATTATGGAATATGGTAACTGATAAATTTGGGCCGAGATATAAATAAAAATCTTGAGGTATTTTCCTATAAATATGGGCTGAATGTTTAAAATTATATTGAGATAGTTAATTTTTAGTGTTTCAGGCTTACTACGGGCCTCGGAGGCTTTAAGCTTACCTGGGCTCTAGTGCCGGTCCGGCCCATGGAATCGGGTCGTGACACTAATAAATATGTTTCAATATATATAATATTATATATATATCTTTAAAATTAAAATTTTCATCTGTTACTCATCTCAAACACACATAGGTTCACACACACACACACATATATATATACACTATATATAAATGTGAGAATAGGAAAAAATAATGGGATTTCTTATATCACCCTTGATAAAATTTAAAATATTCTAAAACACCCTTAATGATGGCCAATTAAAAATTACAATTTATGAGTTAATTGGATATAATTTATGAAAATTATTTTTTAAGTCAATCATGTGCAGTCTGATTGTCTTCTTACTTATATGGGGAGTGAGAGGTCTTGAGTTCGAATTCTCTCTACCACAAGTGTTTTCACTAGTCTTGAGTTTGAATCCTCTCTACCACAAGTGTTTTACTAATTTGATTATTATTTAACTCACAGTGTTATTTTAACCCATTAGGCCTCCTAATGAATCAAAAAAAAATATTTTTTAAATGAATACATATAAATACTTAAACATTTCAAAATTTTAAGTTTTATATTTACTAAATTTATTTTTTAATGGATATATATGTAATGAGATATTTGAAAAATTTTTATATTTTATTTATTAAATATGGAAATAGATAAAAAAAAGAAAGAAAATTTATTTTTTTTATTAATATTTTTTTCTTTTATGTTTGTATGATATGATTGGATATGTTTTTTAAAAAATAAATTTTCAAATAGTATATATATAATATTTTATTTAGGAGAGAGATATATTATTTTTATTAATGTTTTTAATTTATTAATGTTTGTAAGATTTGATTGGATATATTTAAAAAGTAAATTTTTAAAATAGATTTGACATAATTATAATATTTTATTAATCATATTTATATTCATTAAACGTATTTTTTTTGTTAGGTTTGAGTTACCAATTTGATTGTTGTGTAGCCCGCAGTATTATTTCGCCATTAGGTTCTTAATAATTGAAAATAAATAAATAATATATATATTATATATAATTAAGCCTTTAAATTTTAAGTTTTATATTTACTAAATTTATTTTTTAATGAATATATATAGTGATAATGAGACCATTTGGAATTTTTTTTATAATTTTTATTATTTAATATTTGAATTCTTTTAGAAATATACATAAAAAGAAATAAAATATACGTTTTTTTTTATATTTAATATTCCTTTTTTTATATTTGTATCTTTTGATAATTGGGGGGGGGTGGGGGGCGATGGGATGGTGGGGGGGTTGAGGAAATGGAGGATGGATATATTTTTAAAAATAAATTTTCAAAATAGAATATATAAATATTTTATTTAGGAGAGAGATAAAAAAGAATAAAAAGTATATTATTTTTATTCTTTATGTTTGTCGTATTTGATTGGATATATTTTTTAAAATGTAAAATTTTCAAATAGAATTTACATAATTAAACATTGAATGGTAGACAGTTGAAATTTTAATTTAAAAAAAATATAATATTTTGCTTATATATATCTATATATATTCAAATATTTTTTTTTCTTGTTAGGTGAGTTTTGATAAAATTTTTTTCTTAATAATAATTTTTTATTTTCTTTTTCATTACTGAATAATTTGCAACTACTATCGTTTTAATTTAGTAAGAGATTATATCTTCCTTGTAATAAATAGATGGCATGTTGATGGTTAAATATTTTTAATTTTCTTAATATTTTTTTCTCTTATATCCTAAATCTGTTTAATTTAAAAGAAAATGGTAGTTAGGAAACTTGAAAAAAAAACTTGAACTATATATTTTTATTTGGGCCACTTTTTTGGATTTCAAGAATTTGTATATATTGATTTCTCTGATACACTGAATAAGTAATACTACCATTATGGTCAAAGTGATTTCCATCATCAATTCAGATCATCTTCTTATTTCTTTTCTTTTCACTTAGCATTAAAAATAATTTATTATTATTCTTCATTATAGTTGTATATAGATATTGATTTGGGGTTGAAGACAGGAGTTGGAGATTGAGTGATGACTTAATTTTCTTTTTAAATTTTCTTTTAAGATAATTTATTATTATTCTTCATTATAGTTGTATATAGATATTGATTTGGGGTTGAAGACAGGAGTTGGAGATTGAGTGATGACTTAATTTTCTTTTTAAGCACTTATTATGATTTTAAAAACCTGCATTTATAAATTATGGATTATAGGATTAGGTATAAGGATTGGGTTGAACTTTATTCTAATATCACTTTATTATTTAAAAATAGAATTAAGTACATAATAAGTAGCATTGCAAGTAATTTGTACGACAAACTATAATATAAATTAAATAACTGCATTTATTTAATCAAAACAAAATTTATAATTTAATATTATATAAATAAAAAATGAGTATATAACGAATATAGTTAACCTGGAATGCAGGTAATACAAAAAATTAATATATATAAAATAGATCGATAAATATAGATTTAATGATAAATTATATTTATAAATAAAAAAATAAACATAAAATAAATAAATAACAAGTAACTACGTCAAGAACGCTAATATTTAAAACGCGCACACTAGTACTCGCTTTGGTCGAGCGTCGGTCTCAGATAGTTTCACACTTGCCCAATTTGTCCATCGTAAATCGCCTACGCCTCAAACCCTAGTTCACTGAGCACAGCCGCCTGCTTCTTCTAGCTTCCACTAAAACCTTAATTCGTCGATACTCTCTCTTAGGTCTCTCTCTCTCTTTATGCCTCTCTTTCTACATATTTATAAACGTATTGTCTTTTTCTGATTTAATTTCGTTATTATTATTATTACTACTACTAGATAAAATGAGAGGAAGGAGTTACAGCCCATCACCACCAAGAGGCTATGGTAGAAGAGGGCGGAGCCCTAGCCCTCGGGGACGTTACGCCGGTGGCGGCGGCCGTGGCGGCGGCAGAGATCTTCCTACTAGCCTTCTAGTCCGCAACCTTCGCCATGATTGCAGGTTTTTATAACACGTTTACTCGTTTTGTTTTGGATCTTCAACAGGCATTGAACAAGTTACGATGTGAAAACAAGTAACCCTTGTGTGAGAATGTTGAGGAGAATAGGTTAATCTCAACGGTTGTTGTGTATTTAGTCCCCGTTGATGCTCCATTTCTCATTTTTTTTGCATGTTAATAATACTGTATATCTTGGTTTTTTTCAATTTGTTTCGATCTTGTTGTGATATCGATTTTTTCTTTTGTGAAAAAAAGAGAAATTAGTGTGTATTCCCTGCTTCTCTTAAAGCAATTGCACAGCTGTGTTGTTTTGTAGTATATGAAGTGTGCATAAGTTGATAAAGATGTAGGTAAGCTCTCTGTTTTGTATAATAATTTGCTAGTGCGTTGTATTTCATAGACATGTTGTTTCGTAAACCTTAGCTTATAAAATATGGCTGCGCAATAAAGCGACATCTTGTGATTTATGTTTTGATTAATGTCAATGATTGGTTGATAAAATTAAAATGCTACCTCCTATCCATTATAATTCCTTTGAAAAGTTCAGCAAATGATTTAGAGTTGAATTATTTGTTTTACTGGTGAGGTATTTCTGGACAATGTGTTTGGGAATCTAATGGAATAAAACCACTTTGTTTATTATTATTATATTTGGATGACACAATTTATAGGTAAATGTTTGTCGTACTTTTTTTATGGGATCAAACTGTTTTTATATCACAGTTGTTTCAATTAGAAAGGCTATTTAGTTTTGCTGCAATCTGCAGGCCCGAAGACCTCCGCAGGCCTTTTGAACAGTTCGGTGCTCTCAAGGACATTTACTTGCCTAGAGATTATTATACTGGGTGAGCATGTCTCTGTTAACTATATATGTATACAATTCTGCAAAAATGCCATATGTTTATTCTATTCTTTCCTCGAATGGATTCTTTTCCTTCTCCAGAGGTTATATTGTGGGGCTTCGTGAAGTCAATAACCTTATTTGGCTATCGTTTCCAAAACAGTTCTTTTTAGAAAAAAATGATGGGAGCAATGTAAAACTTCTTAACTTCCTTTTCTATTTATTTCCTCTCCTTTAAGTATGTGTCTTTACCTTCCTTCACTAGAAAAACTTGTAAGTTTGAAGCATCAGTTTCTCACAGCTATTTAATGTTATTATTCTTATGATTTTTTTTTTCAAAAAAAAAAAAAAACTCAAATCTAATTTGGAAATTATCGTGTAAAAGTTTCTGCCAAGCTCGCCTGTCCCTTCTAATATCTGTTATTATGTTGGGACATCCTCTTCATGATTTACTCTCTTGTAATCAAAAGTTGGGTGTGTTAATTCAAGTTCTTGAGATTTAACAGTGAAATTAAAGTTTTGAAGACATCAATCAAGTAATTAGAGTTCTTTTGAAGATGATGTTAATGGTAATGAAGATTGGAAGGAAGTTGGGTTTGAATACATTGTGAAGAAGTTCCAAGTCTTGAAGAATTTCAAGTCATCTTTAAACTGACACTTGCAAGGTCAGCAGCCAAGTGCTTGCTTTCTCATGCTTATCATGACCTTGGGATTATGTTGGTAAATTTCATTGGCAAAAGGTCTATGGCATGCGCTGCCCCTGGCTGCTTCGTTGCCATTATGATGCTTATATTTTCTTTCTTTTTTTTTTTTTTTTAATCTATTTGTTGCAGGGAACCCCGTGGTTTTGGCTTTGTACAATATTCAGATCCTCATGATGCTGCTGAGGCAAAACATCATATGGATGGTAGGGTTCTTCTTGGCCGTGAGTTGACAGTTGTATTTGCTGAGGAGAATAGGAAGAAGCCCTCTGACATGAGGGCAAGGGAGCGAGGAAGGTAGACTTTACCTTTTGCTTCAATTCAAAAAAAAAAAAAAAAAAAAAAAACATGAGGGCAAGGAGCGAGGAAGGTGTAGGACTTTAAAACCTTTTTTTTTGCTCAATTCAAAAAAAAAAAAAAAAAAAAAAAACACCATTTGTTGGGAAAAAAAAAAAAAAAAAAAAAAACACCATTTGTTTGTGAGGCTTGCCATATCTGCCACATGCATAGACTCAGTTTTCTTTATTTGTTTCCCCAGTCCTAATTTCTTCTCCTCTTCTTCTTTTTGACTTGGATAAACAGAGTTAGGAGGCATTCCAACTTTTATTTTTACTTTCAGTGATTTCGTTTTTGGGTAAATGATTCCTGTGATCATGCTATTTGAATTGCAATTATAAAAAAATTTCCAAATGCTCATATAAATGGGCTGATTTCAGAGTTCGTAAAATATATGGTGAATTCATTTCATGATTCTCATTTATTTGAATCTTGAATCTATAGGGTTATGGTGCTTTGTAAAGCTTAATGTTGGAAAGGAAATAAATCATCTTCTTAGTTTCTTCATGATTATTTTTTAAATGATTTTGAAAGTCTTGTAGTAAATATCTCTAACTAATATTTGGGAAGAGTCCTAGAGGTTCTGGGAAATTTACATGTTGACTTGCTGGTTTTCATGAAGCATGGCAGATTTTTTTTTCTCTATTTGTGATTTTCTTTTTTAATTGTTAAAGTTCTGATCTGGAAGCATAAAACTTTAGTAAAAATGTTCTCATTCTGTTGCAGGGGCCGATTTCGCGATCGTAGGCGATCTCCACCTCGTTATTCTCGTTCCCCTCGCAACTCTCGCTCTCCACCTCCACGATACGGAAGATCTAGGTCCCGTAGTCGTGAATATTATTCTCCTCCTAAGAGACGGCACCACTCAAGGTATGTAAACCTCCTTTACAGCTAATATTTTTTATTGTACAGAACTCTGTTTTCCAGCTACCAAACCACTAGTTCTTCATAAAGATGCCTAGGAAAAAAGAGAACTACTTTGAATTTAACTCTTGAAGAATACAGTGATGCCTTGAGCGAATGTTTATTTATAGCAAAAATCCTTTTAAAAATTTATGGGTTTCTGGGATGAATTAGTTCTTTTCTTGTTTCAGGACCCTTCTAACCCCCACCCCCACTTTTTTTTTTTTTTTTTTTTTTTTTTCTAACCCCCACCCCCACTTTTCTTTTTTTTTTTTTTTTTTTGTTTTGCTTAGCTACAAGTTATACACCAAGCAACTAGGTTTGATCATGCCTCCATAAATTAACATATTATTAAGTTGCATTTTTTTTTTTTTTTTTTTTTTTTTTGCTTGAGCTAACAAGTTATACACAAGCACTAGGTTTGATCATGCCTCCAATAAATTATACATATTATTAAGTTTGCATTTGGAAGGTAGTTTTTTATTTCTAAAATCTGCTTCCATAAACTGTTCCGTAGTGCTCGCTAAACAATCTATATGTTCTCTTTTTAGGCATGGTCATTTTGCTTCCTGTTCCTTTATATTCTCTCTCTCTCTTTCTCTCTCTCTCTCTCTCTCTCTCTCTCTCTCTCTCTCTAAATATTCTTATGTGGTAATTTTCTCTGAGGTAGATCTCTTTCACCCCAAGAGAAGAGATATAGTCAAGAGAGGTCATACTCACGGTCAAGGAGCCGCAGTCGAACTCCCAATAGGGGTCAAAGCCAGAGCCCAAGAAGCAGAAGCCGAAGCCCAAACAAAAGCAGAAGCCTTAGCCATAGAAGGAGCCGGAGCCAGAGCCCAAATCACGATGAATACCCTAGGGAATCAAATGGCAATAGATCACCTAGTCGGTGAATGAGGTACTAGGCTGGGATGATTGTAATGCTATTGTGTTTTGAATCATGTTTTCCCATCGATGTAGGTGATCTAGGTTTTCTTGTTTGTTGTTCGGATGCTTTTTTGTTCTTGGCAGAAAATGTGTGAGGAAAATTTTAAGCATTTCAAGATTTGCACTACGTTGTTGGCTTACTAATAGATTATTTGGTATTCCTATATAATTTATCTAACAAAATGAGTTAATGTTGGACTAGTTCTGGCGCCATGGAACTCGGTTGTTGTACTTGGTATTTTTTGACAATATATTTTGACTTGTGGAGTTTTTTTAACAAAACGCTATAATGTTCTCTTTTGCAGCAAAATGTAGAACAATGTGTTCAGTTATTTCTATTTTTTTTTTTTTAATTTTTTGGAAAAAATTTAAGGTTTGGTTTATTTTTTAGACTTCAAATATTTTTCTTAGAAGAACTTCTCTAATTCTCTTTTTTTTTTTTTTGAAAAAATCAGTATGTTGATTTAGGGTAGATGAAAAAGCATTTTAGTTCTGCAATATATAATCGGGAGTCTCTTTGAAAGAGAATTAAGCTTCGTGTTTCTAATATTTGAAGTTAAATTGTTTTTTATTTCTTGAAAATTTAAGATGTAGTTGCATCTTATTATTTGAATTTATCTCTTATATAATAATGATGATGGTGATACCTCAATCTCATCTGTAGTAGTAGTAAGAACATAAAATTCAGTAGAGGGATGAAGGCCATAGTGGAATATATTAATTCCAAAATAGAAGGGTTTTATTAAATAAATTACAAGTGTATGTTTGAATTAATATGAAGTGTTTGGTTTTGGAATACATTTGTACTTTTTTTCAAGAATTGAGAGTCTAATCAAATTTTAAAAGCTGGATGTGCTTTTTGACGTTTACATCTACTTTACAACCGAGCATTTGGCATTTGTTTCTTTTTGGGTGGCAGTAGTGATTGGTCTATTTATTCATATTAAACGTCCATTTATTGACATTAGATTTTTGGTCAAAAAATTGTTTTTTAATAAGTACTTTTTGTTAATCCGTCTGGCCCTCCATTACCTTTTTTATAGATCATAATTACTAACTGTAACTGTATGAAATGAAATAAGAAATGCTAGCCTAATAGAAAATTAAAACTATGACCTGATTGCATCAAGACAGGAGTCTCTTAAAAATAATAAAATTAGGGTCTAAACTTTAGAATTTTGAGTTTTGAGTTTTGAATTTTAGGAGTCAGGGCTTAGATTTTAGAGTTTTAGAATTTAGGGTTTAGGATTTATATGCACTAAAACTTCTCGATTTGTATTAATTGCACTCAAAATGATATTAATCTTTCAGATACTTCAAATAACTTTTTTGTCAAAATTGTACTTCAATTTAATTTGGTCAAATTAGATAATAAAATAATAATATTCATGGGCTCACACCTTTAGTTTGAGTTAGCTAACTCAAGGAATTGGGTTAGCACACATATGATCATATTGCTTTTATCTTCCCTCTTTTCTTCATTGTCGATCTCCTTCCTCACTTTCTCTCTGTATCATCGAATCTTATCTCACTCTTTTGCTCACTCTGTATTATGGAATTCTCTCATCTTTCTATGTTGTGGACCACTGGAAACTTTAAACCCAACTAGAGGTGGCCAAAATCCAGTTTTGTTGGAACCACCGGTTTAAAATCAGTTGAATCCAGAATCGAAATCAAAATCGGACGGTTGCGGTTTGGTTCTAATTCTAAGTTTTTTAGAACCATGAACTGAAGATTCCATAAACTAGTCGGAACTGGAGGTTTTGACAATTGGCCGTTTCAACCGGTTCCAGCACAAATTCTTTTTTGGACCTTTTCAAAAAATTTTATCAAATCTTCAAATTAATCCTCCTAACAACTATAAATGGTTGTATCACGACTAATTTTAAAGGTAGCTATGGAAGTTATATTTTTTGGATTTATTATAAATACGCATTATTTTCATTCTCCTCACACCAAAATTATTTCTTTCTACCATCCAATCTCTCTAAGCTCTCCAATTTATAATTAAAAATTATTGTTAAATAATTTCTCTAATCTATAATTAAGTTCAAGCCCCTTTTTTATTATTTCATAAATGTTTAAATTTTAAACTTTTAACAAAAAAATATTCCCTAACTTTTTGATTTTAAAATTGTGTGAACCGCCTAAAAACCGATCAGAGAATCGTTCGGAACCGTCAATTTTGATCCATTAAAGAACCAAAACTGAAATCATAACCACCGATTTCAAACTGTAACTGGAACTATCAATTTACGGTTTGATTTCAGTTTCACATTTTTTAGAATCGGAACCGTGGCCACCTCTAAGCCCAACAGTGAAAAATGACAGTTATTAGATGACACAATCCAAATGTCACTTTACATGCACTCTATCACTCCTCTCCTTGGACTAAAAACTCTAGGAATGCTCAAATTTACAACACTAAACCCTAACCACCACAGCGATAGTCACCACCTCCATAATCACCACATTAACTATTCTCAAACAAGATGCATGAGATAATGACTACCGTTAATATCAAATTCTCTGTGACAATGTCCCATTATAACAATCTTATGCAAGCTTTCCTTGTAGTCATAACTCTCAACTGCATCGAGGATTGTGCCATCAACAACACTCCTTAGCTAGCATCATGAACATCAAGTTGTGCCCCTTAGCCGCCTAGTTGAAAGAAAGATTGAATCAATTGTTGTTCTTTAACAACTCGAATTCTACAAAGCTAATGACTTGCACGTTGTCATACATGACGTCAAAGGGCTCCTTATTGAGGTGATCACGGTGGAGAGTCACAAAGGTTAAATTCGAATGGAAACATTAATTTTTGAGGGGCGTGCTAATTTCTTGATGGAAATGTACAAGGGTTAAGTGGTCCAACATGCTTATAACCACACATGATATTGTTCTCACGTAGAACAATCAAATTCGTGCCAAGAAGGAATGGTTATAAGATTATAGGAATTGGATTCTTGGTATTGGTGAGTAGTACCATGCGTTTTGAATTAACCCAACCCCTTGGATTAGCTAACTCAATAGTTGATGTGGGGTCCATAAATATTATTTGTTTATTGTTTAATTTTGAGCAATTCGAAATTAGGATGCAATTTTAATAAAAAGGTCATTTTGAGGTGTTTGAGGGATTAATGTCTTTTTGGGTGCAATTAATACAAGTCACAAAATTCAGAATTTATTAGATGGTTTAGCCATTTTAGACTTTAAGATTTATAATTTAAGGTCTATAGTTTAGTGAAATTTTATTATTTTTAAGGACTTCCTTAAAAGGAGTCTCGCCATGTATACTTTCCGTTTTCCATTTCATTAATGATTAATGTTATAAAGTATGAGAAGAAAAGAAATCTGATTTTTCTTATTCTGTAATTTCATATTATACAAGATTATCTAGAAGTTTACAAAAAAAAAAAAAAAAAAAAAAAAAAAAAAATTAAAGATTTATTAATTTATAGGTCTATAGTTTAGTGAAATTTTATTATTTTTAAAGGACTTCCTTAAAGGAGTCTCGCCATGTATCTTTCCGTTTTCCATGATTTCATTAATGATTAATGTTATAAAGTATTTGAGAAGAAAAGAAATCTGATTTTTCCTTATTCTGTAATTTCATCATTATACAAGATTATCTAGAAGTTTTTTACAAAAAAAAAAAAAAAAAAAAAAAAAAAAAAAAAAAAAAAAAAAAAAAAAAAAAAAAAAAAAATAGGAAACTAGATCACTCCTAATAGAACTAAATCACTTTTAAATTTGGTCAATTATGTAATCGAATCCCTTTAGGATTTTGAATTAAGTTTTCTAATCTATTTACAACTCATATAAACTTCAAGACTCCTCCTCAAGCTGAGGAATAAATGTTTTCCATTCCCAACTTGGATATAAGATCATAGAAACTTGAACTATTTAGCCCCTTCATTAGAACATCAGCAAACTAGCATCCTAATGGAACATAGGACATACACACTAATCCTTCCTCCAATTTCCTTAAATAAAGTGTCTATCAATTTCAATATGCTTTGTCTTATTATGTTGTATAGGATTATGAGCAATATTGATAGCTGATTTGTTGTCACAGTACAGCTTCATAGGGCTTTCCCATTTGATTCTCGAGTCATGTAGGATAATCTTTAGCAAAAGTAGTTCACACAAGTGCCCTGAATTCTGATTCTTCAAATGACCTTGCCATAATATTTTGTTTCTTGCTCCTCTATATCAACAAATTACCTCCAAGAAAAGTATAGTACCTAGTAGTTGATCTTCTATCTATTAAGGAACCTGCATAGTCAACATTAGTATAAGTTCTAGAGTAAGAGTATTATTTTTCTTAAACAAGATTCCTTTCCCTAAATTGCCTTTCAAATAATGGAAAAGTAACACCCCTTCCCGGTCCACTCGTAAACCCGAATAAACCGAGTCGAGACGTTACAAACTAGTTGACTTTATGTCTTGTCATGCTGATATCATAATATATATTGAATATAATATCATGCTGATGTTGTTTACAATAATAATGTAATTTATATTTACAAAAAGACTGGATGAGAGTGATGTGAGCCTATTGGAATCTATCGGGGAGAATTATCCGGATATTGTCTTGTCATGCTGATATCAAATAATATATATTGAATATAATATCAATGCTTGATGTTGTTTAACAATAATAATGTAAATTTATATTTACAAACTGATACTAGTGTCAAAATGAATGGGCCCCAACTGAGGTGGCCCCTTACATCGCCATAAAAAGGGTAAGACAAAAGATACATATTAAAATGAAGTAGCCACCCTGAAGACTTTGAGTCTTCTACAGATAAACTGCAGCAGTTGTAGTGACTCTCTACTGTCCAATCTCAAACCTGCGAGTTGACAGGTAACTCGCTGAGCCCAAATAAAGCTCAGTGGATACTCAAACATATAAAGAAACCAATTAACACCTACATGTATAGAAAAGGAAACCATGTAAACACATATGGCACATATAGCACACACATCATGATACCTTTCATGATACCTTGAATTATCTTTTGTACTATTTATAATAACTGTATGATTCATGAAATGTTATGTCAAGATATCTATATGCTCCATAAGTTATAGTGAAAACCGAAGTGAATAAGAAAAACTGTATGAAAACTGGATGAATATGTATGCTTGGCTGCTATGGCCCATATATATCATAATCCATCTCAACGGCCTGTAGCCGGAGTATCAAACTGTATGGGGTGCAGATCTGCTATCCTATGTCGCGACATCAGCCTTATCTAAATGGTTCTACCTACCTCAATGGCAATAATTTGTTGGGTATGTCAATAATATAACACAACATTATATTAATAGTTTTCAACTTCATAATCATAATGTATATTTTGATTGAACATCATTTGCATGCTTTGCATGTTGTTTTGATCATGTTTCTAATGTTGTATTTGAATGTTTAAAATATGGGAGGCATATAAGTGAAGCAAGAATTACAATTGCATTGAAAATGAAGTCCAAAAAAATGCAGAAAACCACAAGTCGCGAGCGCGTACTTGAAAGTTCGCGAGCGCGTAAAGCACCAAATGAGAGACAGTGAGTTAATCGGCCAAGTAGTGAAGCGCGTACTTGAAAGTCGCGAGCCGCGAGAAGGTGCCAAATGAGAGACAGTGAGTTCCCAGGCCAAATTCGCGAAGCGCGCGATGAAGGTCGCGAGCGCTTAACAGGCCAAGGGGCCAAGTACGCGAGCGCTTACCGGCCAAGGGCCAAGTACGCGAGCGCCGTACTTCAAAAGTCGCAAGCGCGAGAATGTGCCAAATGAGAGTCAGAGAGTTTGGTCGAGCACAAAGTCGCGAGCGAGCATTTGAAAATCGTGAGCGGGGCGAGAAGGCAACGCGAGCTCGTCATGCGATTCGCGCCGCGTTTCGCGTTTTCTAGCCTTGCAAGTCTGTACTCTTTTGGTCATAATCTCTCATTATACAAACTCCGATTTTGGATGATTCAAAACCATGGTAAATCTAACAATAGAAGGAACAAATAACTCTTCTATGACACTTCCTAAATTCCTCATTAAATGGGTAAAAATCAAGATTGAAATTACTGGTAAAATTTCCAGCAAAAACCTGTTTCAACAATAAACTCAATATTCACTTCATTTAGTCACTTCCCTCCCCTGTTCTCCCTAATTTTTCCCTGTTTTCTCACCATTACCAGTCCTCCCACTCACATAAAGCAATATGGTCTCATAGCAACACACCACACAAATCTCATACAAAGAAAATGGTAAAGAAAAAGAGATATCAAACCTTTGCTCCAAAAAGCTTGAGCTCTTCTTTAGCTTCTTGTTTCTACACTCTTAGAACTCCCTTCACCTATAAATAAGAATTCTTATGAATTCTAAAACAATAGCACCAAATGTTTCAATTATGAACTTAAGAAGGTTTACTTACTTGGATAGAAGAAAAATTGAAGTTAAGGCTTAACTACCATTAAAATTGAAAGGAAGGTGGAAGAGGAAAGGAAGGGAAGAAAATGAAGAAGATGAAGATAAAGATGAAAATGGGAAAGTGAAATGGGTATTACGGGTAGGCCATCAAAAATCAAAGGATTTTATGAAAAACTTCATAAATGGTACCTCAATTGTAAACAGGCTACAACTTAATACCCAAGCTCAATCTTTTAATGCATATCAATCCTCACCCATGTGCTTTAATCTTTTCTTTTTTTCTCTCACTCCAAGTAACTCCACTTATAACCCATTCTAACCCCCCCAACCGGGTTTTGGTTTCAAAACTCGACTCAACCCATTCTACCCCAACCGGGTTTGGTTCAACTCGACTCAACTCGACTACTCGACTCTATGCTAAGACTCGACTCGGTAGGATGTCACAGGAAAACTCTCTAAGCTACTTGAAGATGAGATTCTCTTGGATCATGCATGAAGTGACTAATCATGCTCACTGAGTATGTTATGTTTGGTCGAGTATGGGCAAGGTATATGAGTCTACCAACCATCCTTTGGTACATTCTTTTATCAATAGCTGGTTCATCTTTAGCTTCTCCTAACTTATGGTTTGGATCCATCGGGGATGAGAC
This sequence comes from Jatropha curcas, assembly GCF_014843425.1. The sequence continues at coordinate 1,846,699 of NW_023590831.1, forward strand.
TAAATTACATCCAATCTTTCCTGTTTATGTCAATAAATCAATCACATACTTTTGATGAGATATGAAGATTCCTTATGTGGAGTATGCCACCTCAATACCAAGGAAGTACTTTTAGTTCCTTTATCTCAAATTCTTTTAGCAGTTTTTGTTTCAATCCATGCTTCTCTTTCTCGTCTTTTCTAGTCACTATGATGCCATCTACATAGACTGAAAGAGCTATAACTCCCCTTACATCAGAATGTTTAATGAAGAGTCTAGTCACATTGGCTTTGTTTATACACAAATTCCTTCATGATTTTAATCTCCCAAACCATGCTCAAAGAGATTGTTTTAATCCATAAAGGGCTTTTTTCAGCTGGCACACTTGTTACTTATGTTCCCCTCAAATCCTGATGGAATTTTCATGTATTTCTTCATTTAAGTCACTGGGATAAATGTATTCTTAGCCTCATACTTAAGGAGGTGCCAATTGAAGTGGGTAGCCAATGATAATATAATTCTCATAGTATTCATTTTTGTAACTGCAACACAAGTCTCATGATAATCGATCCCATAGGTCTGAATATACCATTTTGCCATCAATCATGCTTTATATCTCTTAAGAGATCCATCAACTTCGTCTTTCAATGTGAAAATCGACTTGCAATCAATAATATTTTTTCCTTTTGGTTTATCAACAATCTCCCATGTCTTATTCTTTTCCTATGCACTTATCTCCTCTCTCATAGCTTCCCTCCATTCTTTTATTGATAATGCCTTAAAAACATTATTAGGGATAACAATGTTGTTTAGACTCGCAATAAATTTTTTTCTGGATCAGTGACAAGTGTTTAAGAGAAACATAATAAGATAATGGATAAAGTGGTCGTTTGATGCACTCTCTAATACCTTTTTTAACAGTAATGGGAAAGTCTAGATCATTTGTTGGGTTAATAGATGTATCAACAGATTGTGTACGTAAAGGTAGGTCAGATCTTACTGTGATCTTATTCCCTGGATAAAACAGCTAACGACTAAAAGTTAATATCTAACAACTAAAAACTAATATAACAACTAACAATTATTACAACCACTAATAGCTAATATTGTCAAAATAGACCCAAAGGATATAAAAAGTAGGAGATGATGAATATTATTGCTAATATGATGAATGTTGAGTTGTATATTCCATGATCTATGAATAAAAAAAAGTGCACATAGTACAGGGTAGAGATATTTATTGTTTTTTTTTTTTTTTTTTTTTTTTTGGAAGTAACAACCAAACTAAAGTTACTGCCACCAGTTACTGCGGTGGCAGTTTAAAAAAATTAAAATCAAACCAATTAAATTTTTAGTGGAGATTTAGTTTAATGGTATGAAAGAAGGGAAATTAAAATTTCTAATTCATCAATTAACAAGAAAAAATATTAGTATTATATTAAACATTGAAAATGAATTAATACAAACGAAAGCATAAAATTCACATGCTTTTAAATAGCTGTTCAAAATTTTTAAATTAATTTTTGTACAAGAATTATTTTGAGTATGGTACAAATTATACATTAAATAAGATGTTCCGTTAAGCAATTTATTTATATAGAATTCAAATGTTGATTTGTTTTCTACATTTATTACTAAAAAAAATTATAAAAGCTAAAATTTCATCCATGTATGAAATTATAGTTTAATTACTACCCGATATAAATTAAGTAACAAAAAAAATTATTATCCAGAAATTAAATTGAATTATATATCATTTAAAGGTTTATATATTTAAAGGTTTATATATATATAATTATATAATATTATTATATATATATATATATATATATATATAATATATATATATATGTTCGGTTTGAATAGTTTGACTCTAAAATTATAAATCAAATCAAAAATTAGGTTTTAAGTTTGGAATAAGGTTCAATTTGCAATCGAAATTTGAGCACAAAATACAATTTACCCAAAAATTAATTTTTTATACAAATTACCCTTTGAACTTGCACCAAAAATACAAAACGCCCTATCTTTATTTCAAAAAATAAACTATTTGATATAAATCAAATATGATTCAAAAGTAATTAAATATTTAATCTAAATCAAATATATATAATTAAACAAATAATCAAACAAAAAAATAATAAATATTTTTCTAACCAAAATCTAACCAAATATTTCAATATAATCAAATATTTTTTTAATTATATAATTTTTTAAATCAAATACTGTAAACTTTTTTTAAATAATTTTTATTTTCTAATTTTAAGTAATTTTTATTAGTTAAAACTTAAAACTATAAAAAAAATTTCTTAAAAATCTGGCAACTTGTTCTTTTTTCTGCAAGTTCAAGGAATAAATTGTACAAAAAATTAATTTTTGGGTAAATTATATATTATGCCAAAGTTCATGGGTCAAATTAAACCTTATTTCTTTAAGTTTTATAAATTGAATTAAACCACCAACTTTTTAAAACCGTCATTATTGGATTGACTTGCGCGGTTTGGATGGTTTGATAAACACCCCTATTACATGGTGAAATTTCACATAAGTAAAAATCATTTTTTAATTAATATTTTAATAACATGGTTCGTTTGGTAAAGTACTTTTTTTTTTAGTATTAGAAGAGGAGATTCAAATCCGAATATATTGTCAATTCATATATGCACCTACCACTTGAATATCATAGATGTATGATATTGTTAGCATTTGATGCTATAACATAAATGATTTACTTTTTATCAAAAAAAGAACATTTTTTAAGTGGAATTTCTCTGGATAACCCATGATTTATTCAAAATTTATTAAAATAATAAATATTTTTTAGAAAAGGGATCCTATCGATTCTGTATTATGTATTACTTTGAAATTATTAATGAAATCTGAATATATTATATTATAAAAGAATATAAGAACTCAAAAACGTCTGATTAAAAAACTATGAACTCTCTATCAATAAATTTGTTAAACAGCATCCCCTAATCTAAATTTACTTAGCATCCCCTAATCTAAATTTACTTTGTTTAAAATAAATATCCTTTGTGAAAATAAGCTATAAAATAATAATAACTTTAGAAAATAATTTTGTTTTAAAATAGTTTGTTATCTACAACTATAACTCATTTGATAATATCTAGAGTAATTGATAAAGGTTTTTTATTTATATTAAATAAAATAATTATCTCTGTAATTTTTTAAAGGGTAGTTTAATCAAATTAATGCACATTTTGCTACTACATTCGTTCCGTTAATTTGGACACCGTTTTACCTTTCATAAGAATTAAAAAAAAAAATTGAACCACTTAAATCGTAGAAAAAAATAAGAGAATTGATTAAAATATTCTTTAATTAATTATTTATAATTAAGGGAGAAAGTTTGATGGAAATATTTAGACAAAAGTAAAATTAGAATAAAATAATTTATTACTTCCTAATAATAATCTTAAATCAGTGTTTTTAAAACCGAATTAAATGGGTGATCAGACCAATTATCTCGCGAATTAGTAGCGGGTCCGATTTTACTGCAAGCCATATAGCTTTAATTTTAAGTAAAAAAAAGTTAATAAGGTATAAAGATACTCTTTTTGTTTTTTTTTTTTTTAAGGAAAAGGTTGGAATGTTGGAATCTACAACTTTTAAATTAATCCACTAATTCTTTTTTTTTTTTAAAGATATATAATAAGTAAAAGGTCCAAAATTATAAATAACTAATCTAAATTTTTGGATAAAAATAAATTTTAATATGGTGTATTCAATTTTAAAAATAGTTATCCTATAGTCAACAGTTAATTAATTATTTATTTATTAAAAATAAACAATTTAATTTAATTTAATCTTAAAAATATCTATTCAGCAGAATTAGCTGTTTTGATAGCTGTTACGTGAGTTAATTTTACATAAAACACTAGCTTAACTTCTAAAAGTTAATTTAAACACTATATTCATATTACCGATCACTATCAAAAATAGCATTTAGTCAAAACGCTAAAAGCTACTTAAAAGCTCTTATAGTGCAAAATGTTTTTATATTTTGTTGAATGATAAATGATTTAATATTGTAATATTTAAAATTATATTTATTATTTTATTAAATATATAATATAATATTTGATTGTGATAATGAATAAAATAAAAAATTAGTAGTTATAGATTTATATTTGATGATGAATGATTTGGAAAATAATCATACACTTATAATTATATAATACATTATCACTTTTTCTTTATAAAATTATTATTTCGTTAATTTTTTATAAATAATTATAGAAAATAAAAAGTAAAAAATTGCGGTTGAACCAAGTTAATCTAATCAACCCAGTAAGCAGACCAGTTCCATATTTGGTTGATTTTAAAAACATTGGCTTGAACGAGTTAGATCTTTACTCTTTAGACAGACTCAAATTTTGCATTTAGACGGACATTAAAATCCAGTGATTGCACACAACCTTTTCCTATCCTTTACCATAATAAAAACACCTGTTTTCAACCCAAACCGTTTCTCTTTTGACTTTTCAGTTCTCTTTCCAAGCTAAGAAAAATGACTTTTGGAGGGAAATTCATGGAAAAACCTCCAATGGATATATTTCTCTCTGTATCTCTAAACTAAAGTTTCAATTTTGCTTAATGCAAAACTACACTTGATACTAAATGGACGGTGATGATGATCTCTATCTGACCTTTCCAGATTAAAATACCATTTTATGTTATTCAAAAGTTGCAGATAGGACAAAAGAACAGACAAGAAATACTTGCAGAGGTTTATTCCTGCTGGCGACCCACAAAGGACAGCTGCTATTAGAGGGTTCTCATCTCTCTCTGTAACCTTCTAATAGTATGTAATTTGTCTAATCATAGTTTTTCTTTTTAATTATGTGGTGGGGTATAGTTTGAGAGTACTTTCTTTGTATTTAATGGAGAATTTTGCATTAGCTCTACAAAGTATGTTCATTCATTGCACTGTTTTGTGTTTTTTTTTACATACAAAGAAATGCGCTTTACTTTAGTGGGGCTTTGGGTATCTGTATAGATTGTGCTTTGGGTTCTTAGTAATCTAGTTCTCACTGCTCTGTTTCTGGTTTAAGTGCTTTGGTTCTTTGGGGGGTTTTTTCTAGCGCTTTGTTAACTCTTTGGAGGCTGCTTACACTTACAGGGTTGATTTCTTGCTTTCTTTCAGCTGCGCAAAGTTGGATCAGGTACTTCTAGGCTTTATATTCTTACTTTTCTCATTTTGGTATTATGCCATGTGTGTTTTTTAGGGTTTTGGCTTCTGGTTACTCCATTTTTGTTGATTTTATCTTCTGGGTGTTTAATCTCTTTCGCATATTAGGCTACTTATGTTCTGGTTTTCTTTAGTTTTTCAGGTTGTTTGATGTGCATAAAGTTTTAGATTCTTGAATTTGGGTTTAGAGGGACAGAGATTTTATCTCTTAGTTTGCTTACTCAAAGAACTGATAATTAATTCTTTAAGGTTATTTTTCTTTATTGATAGAGGACAAAGCTTATTATATGTTTGCTCTAATATCTCGCCCTAGAATGTGTTTGGTTACCTGAAGTTTGCTACATTTAGAATTCTTGCATATTTACTCTCATTTTTCTGCTGTTTGACTATCGAAATTATTTCCTATTACTGGCTATGTTGATAAGAATGATGTTTGATAAGTTATTGAACTTCAAATAGCTTGGAACTTGAGTTTGCTGTTGAGAAAGCTATTTCCATCATAATGTAATGGAGCCTTTAAGATGACATGCTGTTGAGAAAGCTATTTCCATCATAATGTAATGGAGCCTTTAAGATGACAAGAACTCCCTTCAGTTTATCTGCTTGAATTACTCTATTCTCTTTTTATTATTAAAGCTTTATTTCTAATTTTAGGTGATTACTTTGTGGTCACCGTATTCCTGTCTATGTTCTTTCCCTCTGTAAAGTTGAATGCAAGAAAATTTTCATTCAGATTAGATTAAGAATGCATGGGTGTGCTTCATTTTCTTCGTTTGTCTGTAACTATTCTAGATTACAGTCATCAACTTGAATAGGTTAATTGACCTGGTAATACAAATGATGAAGCCTTTGCAAATAATTTGTTTATGTTTGCAGTAGAGTGAAATTGAAATTTGCATTTAGGAAGGCCATGGAATAACCATTTCAGTCACTGATAATATAAATGCTTTTTCTACTATGTGTCATTTACCTACCGGCTACCGAAGAGGGGTTGTGGGAGATGTGATTTTCCCTGTTAATTGAATGGGAAGGATGGCTTCTGGTGAAAGTAAACGAAAATAAAAGGTATGCAGAAGGAGAAATGACATATGAATTCTTGTGGTTTTATAAAGTGCCTATGTCTGAAAAGCTTGTTGTCTTAATTAAGGAGGAATTGCCAATCATTAGACGTTAATTATATAACAACCATTGAACATGAGCTTACATGTGATTCATAGCTAGTGTTTGGATTCCTGGTGGTCCTCCTTCTTCAAATACAAGTTACTGCTCAATAGAAGGATTCTCATAAGGTATGCAGGATATTTATATAGGTTGTTCTTGATCAAGGTGATTTATTTGTTGATTGTTGGGTTCATGGTCAAAAAATGACGATGAAGGTGTCCCTCATTGATTGTTGGATCCAATGAATCACACATTAAGCTTACCCTGACATGCATTGGCTTCATTGTTTTCACCATTTCATGTGTAGCAACAAATGAAGTGAAGTGGTGAAAACGATTTGTCATTGAAACAACCACTAGAAGTTTGACCCTAATAATGGCTCAATGGAGAAAAATGACCAATATCACCTATCCCCTCCTAGTTTGAGTTGGAGATTAGAATTGAATAGTATCTAACTTGCCAGTGTAGTCACCGGCATGTGTATTGGTATAACTACTTGGTGTAGCATACACCATCGTTTGGAGTGTTACTTATTATATAATTTGAATACTAAATGGTCATTAGATTGGCATATCTACTTTATGCATCAAATTCCAAAGCAATGAAAGAATGAAAATTTTAGGCCTTACTCCTGGTCTTTGTCTTCAAAACTCTTCAAAAGTATGAAATTTTTATTCATCCTGCTTTTTTTTCTCCTGTGAAACTAGGAACAAGTTTCTTCTCTCTCATGTACTCAACACATGTTCACAAGCATTCTAGATGTGTTAAAGATGTTTCTGAATTTGTGACTATGCTTGAACTTTTGGTTAGACTGAACAACTTTGTCATTGCATTTGCTAGAGCCTGAATAGTCTCTCTAATATTGGACACAGTATGGATATGACTTCCTAGTAATCTGTGCTACATATGTTCTTCCCTCTATGTAAAATGTACTTGTCCTTTTGTTAGTTTTCCATTTATTTTTTTAGTAAAGATGATTTAAGCATGTACTCAATTTGCTATTGAAATAATTTCTAGCTCGTTGTGTTTGATGGTCTTTTGCTGAATTTCTTCATGTCAACTGACTTGTATGTTATTATTAGACATTCAGGCCAGTTCTAAAGGCTGTGTTCTTGATTCTTGACTTCATTCCAAAATGGAATTTCTACACTTTCTATTATATTGTCAGCTTCAGCAAGACTTGCTTGTGGCAATTGATATCTTATGTCACGTGAAATGTGTTTCCTGAACCTTTGGCAGTTTAACACAAGCCAAGGATTGAAAAGCAAGAGTTTCTTGGATCGAATGGTGCTCAAAAAACGGCTTGGAAGTCTTCTTTTACTTCTAGTTGGCATGTTCAGCGATGCAATAGGTAACTTACAAAACTTGTTTTGGCATACACTTATACATATACATGTTGAGTTGAAGTTAAAATTAAATAAGCCATTTGGGTCTCCATCTTTCTTCTTATTGTAAGGGTTATAAAAAGTGTAGAAGTTTACATTGTTGTGAAGGACTTTATAAAAAAACTAGAGAATTACCCTTGCTTTGCACGGGAATTATAATTTGTATAATCTTGTATTTTTTCTTTTTTATGTCATCAGTCAAAAGTGCTAGAAACCATTTTATATTGCTATGATAAAACAATCTTACAAAAAGAAAAAGTATTAAAATAAAATCCCACATTTATCTCTCAATCCAAACTATTATTCACAAATGAAATCAAAACACTCTACCAACTCTCTCTACAAAGTAATCTTTGTTGTAACCGAGCTGCACATATAGGTCAATAAATACCTAGGACAAACTTGATAGAACTCTGTTATTTTGAGAATCCGTTAATGTGTAGTGACAAATTGAGATCCATGCATCAAAATCATAGTAATCCCCAACACTTGCAACAATCCTGAAGTTCTTTACAATAAAAATAGATCCCTTAGTCAAGATAGGCTTAAACTTGCCTTTTCGTAATCGTTGTATGCATCAAACTTTCCTGCACTGAAACAACAAAGTCCCAAAACTGGTACACTACACGAAAATAAATCTTGCAAAGAAGAAATTGAACAACGAAACCACTGAGCAAAATGAAACATAACCTTCTCATTCATAAAAATCCTATGTAAACTTATCAAATCTCTATTCTTTTTAAGATTAACCAAACTCTGACATCCTACAAAGCCTCACCCTAATTATTAATCATCTCTAGTAGAAATTTAAGCTCATTAAACAAAGAGTACTATGTAACACTAATCAAAGAACGAAAATGAATATAAACTAAGGAAAACCATACTTCACTATATATAGGATCAAGAAACTTAAGGTTACATAAATGAAATCACTTAACATAAATTATTGAAAAAGGGAGATGGAAATGTAATTTGATAAAGGTAACTAAATAAAGCTTATTTTGTTATTAAAGTTTACTTATTATTATCAAATCTAATTTATCTTGTTATTAAAACATAATAAATAAAATTATTGAAAAAGGGAGATGGAAATGTAATTTGATAAAGGTAACTAAATAAAGCTTATTTTGTTATTAAAGTTTACTTATTATTATCAAATCTAATTTATCTTGTTATTAAAACATAATAAATAAAATTATTGAAAAAGGGAGATGGAAATGTAATTTGATAAAGGTAACTAAATAAAGCTTATTTTGTTATTAAAGTTTACTTATTATTATCAAATCTAATTTATCTTGTTATTAAAACATAATAAATAAAATTATTGAAAAAGGGAGATGGAAATGTAATTTGATAAAGGTAACTAAATAAAGCTTATTTTGTTATTAAAGTTTACTTATTATTATCAAATCTAATTTATCTTGTTATTAAAACATAATAAATAAAATTATTGAAAAAGGGAGATGGAAATGTAATTTGATAAAGGTAACTAAATAAAGCTTATTTTGTTATTAAAGTTTACTTATTATTATCAAATCTAATTTATCTTGTTATTAAAACATAATAAATAAAATTATTGAAAAAGGGAGATGGAAATGTAATTTGATAAAGGTAACTAAATAAAGCTTATTTTGTTATTAAAGTTTACTTATTATTATCAAATCTAATTTATCTTGTTATTAAAACATAATAAATAAAATTATTGAAAAAGGGAGATGGAAATGTAATTTGATAAAGGTAACTAAATAAAGCTTATTTTGTTATTAAAGTTTACTTATTATTATCAAATCTAATTTATCTTGTTATTAAAACATAATAAATAAAATTATTGAAAAAGGGAGATGGAAATGTATACTGTGGTAATTATAATTAGTTGACAGAGTAAGTTATACTAAAGTTAGCTGCATCCAAGATTTTCCTTTAAAAATAGGGAAATTCCCTTAAGCTGCATGGAATATGATACTTGTATAATTATTTGCTTTTGACGGTTAGGAGATTCATTAGTCTGATCCTATATTGAGAAGGAATGAGCTTACAGCTCCATTTCTCTTGATATATCTCAATCTCTAATCCTTTTAAATAATCATTTCTAACCCCTCGCTTGATGAAATTCTGGACTGATACTAAAACTAACTTATATTACAGTTGGTAAGCACCAAATGAACACCTCTCTTCCCACATTAGATGTTAGTTAGTTCATGGGATTAAACCTTTGAACTTTTCTGGCAGGTGCTATGAGCTACTAGCCCAATGGCACATTTTAAACAGGCTCTACACTTCTTTTGACAGTGTAAACATATTTTTCTTAAAAATTTGAACTTTTTCATTTAAACTTTTTTTAGGTTCTTGTAAGTTATAACTTGCAAACCTCCAAACTTTTGATTGTTTGGGAAAAGAGAGATTTGATTGAGATATGCATCATCTTACCCCTTACTGAATCACATTCTTGATTTTGCAGGTGCATTTGTAGGAATAAACATTGGAACTGATGTTTCCAACCTGCCACCAGCTTCAGATATTGTTGCTATTCTAAAGGCCAATCAAATTACTCATGTGCGCCTCTTTGATGCTGATGCTCACATGTTGAAAGCCCTTGCAAACAGTGGGATTGAAGTGATGGTTGGTGTCACAAATGAGGAAGTCCTGGGTATTGGAGAATCTCCAGCCACAGCTGCAGCATGGGTTAATAAAAATGTTAATTCTTACTTGCCTGCGACTAACATTACAGCCATTGCAGTTGGCAGTGAGGTTCTTACCTCAATTCCCAATGCTGCCCCTGTTCTGGTTCCTGCCATGAATTACCTTCATAAAGCTCTGGTTGCTTCAAATTTGAATTTTCAAGTCAAGGTTTCAACTCCCCAGTCCATGGATGTTATCCCTAGGCCTTTCCCCCCGTCAACTGCTACTTTTAACTCTTCGTGGAATTCTACAATTTACCAGCTCCTTCAGTTTTTGAAGAACACCAATTCATATTATATGTTAAATGCATATCCTTATTATGGATACACTACTGGAAATGGCATTTTCCCAATTGATTATGCTCTTTTCCGACCTCTTCCTTCTGTCAAGCAGATTGTTGACCCCAACACTCTTTCTCATTATGACAGCATGTTTGATGCAATGGTGGATGCTACCTATTATGCTATAGATGCTTTCAATGCTTCTGGGATCCCTATTGTTGTTACAGAGACTGGCTGGCCTTGGCTTGGTGGAGCCAATGAACCTGATGCCACTGTTGATAATGCTGAGAACTTCAATAATAATTTGATCCGGCGTGTTCTCAATGATTCAGGCCCACCTAGTCAGCCAACCATACCCATTAATACATATATCTATGAATTGTTCAATGAAGATAAGAGGCCAGGGCCTGTGTCAGAGAAAAACTGGGGCATATTTTTCACCAATGGCACATCAGTCTATACTTTTAGATTGAGTACTTCCAATCGACTTACTGGAAATTCTTCTGCTGTCTTCTGTGTTGCTAAACAAAATGCAGATCCTGCAAAGTTGAAAGAAGGGCTGAACTGGGCTTGTGGGCAAGGTGGGGCTAACTGCACTCCCATCCAACAAGGGCATCCATGTTTTGCTCCTGATACTTACCAGAACCATGCCTCTTATGCGTATAATGATTATTATCAAAAAATGCGTGGTGCTGGCGGAACATGTGATTTTGATGGTACTGCCACAACAACTACAATTGATCCCAGTAAGTTCTTCCACCCTTTTCTCGTCAGGTCTTGAACTTGGAGTAATGATTGCCTGCTTTTTTTTTTCTTTTGATTCTGAAATAACTTGACATGAAAAGTACTTAAATACAGCTAGCTTTTTCCATGGGCTGGCTCGTTTCATGTTTGCCGAGAACTCTTGGGAAATGGAATTCAAGTGACTTGCTCCATTTTGATGTCTAGACAAACATTATATTACTCGTTATCTGATAAAAAATGATCTCTGGTTCTAAAGTATCACAAAGCAAGTCTTGGAAGATGGAAGTAATAGGATTTTGCTCTGTACTTGCTCAATTGAATGAGTTGAAATAATATTTAGATGAAATATTTTTGCTTTATCTATTTGATAGGGCTAATGAATTAATATACCCCAAACTCTGCATGATTTTTCGATTTTATTATATTTTGAGAATCTCAACTATTTTACCCCTGTTTGAAAACTTGTCTACAATTATATCCCAATGGATAAAAACTTAAAATTGACAAAAAAAAAACTAGAATTTTTTATTCATAAGTGAATAAAAAAAAAATAATTTTCTAGAGTTTCATAATAATAGGGGGACATAGTTGAGTTGTGCAAGTGCAACAAGGGTTTGCGAGAAAGGAAGAGGTTTGGGAGAGAAAATTTAGGATTTTTTTTTTACGATTTTGACCAGTATGGTATAATTGCAGATAAATTTTCAAATTGAGGTAAAACGATTGAGATTCTCAGATTCGAGTATAATTGCAAAAACATGTAAATTTTGGCTAAATTAATACATTAGGCCATGTGTATGGATTGGCATTACTTCAGTATTGCTTGTTGGATGTTCCTTGGAGCATGTTATTCAAAAATCCTATTTCAAAAGGGTAACAACACGAAAAAATGTAAGAGAAGTCTATGAAACTTGTGCATCTGAAAATGCAACACATCTGATGAGTATTCTGCTCGTGAGCTGGTCCTGCTTTCTGGGACCATCTTTCTCAATATTTCTGGTTAGTTGTATACTCATAAAGCAGCATAAAGTTCACCAAACTGAATAAATCTGCAGACTACTGTACACCTTTTGATAAGTTTTTAAGTTGTTAGAAGGTTTTGCCTCTGGCTAAGTCCCTTGCCTGCATATCTTAGACCAGAAAGGAAAATAATTATGGTATTAAAAAATTTGCACATCCAACATTTTTATGGTTATTCCTTTCTAGTATTTATATGGCATCCTTACCGAATATTGCCCTTTTCAGGTTACGGATCCTGCACCTTTACAGGAAGGTGAGAATACAAATCTGGTTATGATTGATCTATTCCTTCGTTTTTATGAAATTACATTTACAATCATTTAGTCATTTTTGTGATTCTAAACTTTTGAATTTATTGGAATAGTTCAAATTCGAGCACGAGCGGAGGAATTTTTTCCCCGGTTGCATTTGGACCTATAAGTCCTCAAGGAGAGAGTGCAGGTGTGACTTTCCAAGCTTCTAAAGTTAAGTCTCTTCTATCAGCAGCATTTCTAGCTCTAATCCTGCTTTGACTTGCAACTTCCATTCATTTTTGCAATCATGTTAGGGGATTCAACAAGTGCAGAAGATTAGTAGCTGAATTGAAGATGGTTAAAATGTTAATTAGTTATTATTCCATTAAAGAATAGGAAATTGTTTAAATATTTGCCTTCCTGTGTCGTCATCATCTTTTTTTTTTTTTAATGATTCATGTCTTTTGTTGGCCATTTTTCTAGTCCCTTATCTTTCACCTCAGCATTTTTGTATTGTGGGGTGTGGTCTTTCAGCTTCAGTCTCTATAAATTTTTATCCAGAGTTTGATTTTTTATGACAATGAAATTGAATTGATTAGGCCTTAACTCTTGCGTGGAGATTGCCTTTCTTGAATTATGTTAGGATAAGACAATTATGTAGTTGGTATATGAAATTTTTTTAGTTTTTTCTAGTTTAGTTTCTAAATTTTATTTTTTTTAGATAAGTGTTTCAATGAATAAATGTTTCTTTACTTAAATATATTTAGTTGAAATTTTTTATCAAAAAATTAAAATAAATAATTTTATTACATATAAATATCTAGTTATTCTTCATTCTTTCATCTTTAATTTTCAATATTATTTTATATTTCACAATAAAATCAATAAAACAGAGAGGATGAAATACCTCAAACTCCAGGATGTTTGGCAATTAAAATGAATTTGAATAAGAAAATCAATACTACGGACTCTGGAGCTAGGAGTATCGAGATGAGCTATAATACAGAAATACGATTCACCTAATAAGAAAATATGAAAACTAAAATGAATTTGAATCTAACTATTTTTTATTATAAACGAAAGTGTGAAAATTAAAATGAATTTGAACTTAATGGTTCATAACATAAACGGTGGTCTATATACTGCATGAGTTTAAATGAATTATGAATGTGTTTCCGAAATTTTTTATTTTGGCATAAGAACGAAAATTTTTTTGTAATTAATTGTTTGAACCATGGAAAATCTACAATGGGGTGTTCTGTACTTAGGTGACAGCCAAAACTTAGACGAAGGACTACTAGATCCTGCGAGTGAAAATTTAGTCAATGGGGGTTAAAATTTACACGTATACGCAAGCTTTAGATGCTCTCTTCCTCTCCTCTTTCTCTGAAGATTCTTTCAATACTGATTAATCTCTTCCTCTCATCTCCTTCTCTACCTATATCAAACTCTCAGAGTGCTAAATAGTCGTTCTTCTGTCTCTTGCTTCCTTGATCTTTTTTTTAGGGTTTTACCATCTTCACCCGCCCAACAAATTCATACACTCAATTGAAGGAAGTAAATTTGAGAGAGATTCAATTTTTACCCAATTTGATTCCCAGAAAATCAAGGTAAGATCTGAGATTTTATACAGTTGAATTTTTTTTCTAAAATGAAGGTTGATGTCCATCTTGTGATTAGTGATGATGAGCTGAGTTGCATGTCCACTTCGACCTCTTGCTTTCTATTTCCATTTTCTTTTTCCACCTATTTTTATTTCTCTTTCTCATCATCTTCTTTTGCAGCAGTGAAACCAATTATAGGAGAGAGAAAGTAATTTGACAGGATTGAGGGGGATGCATGTATCTCTTAAGAGATTCAATATCTTTGTTTTGATATGTATTTAATAATTCAAGTAATTGCAGAGAGATAAATAAGTTTTTCTAGATAACGAAAGGATGATCTGTGTTTTCTTTTCTTTTCCTTTTTTTTTTTTTTCATTTCAAAGCAATTCCCTTTTTCAGTTGATTAGTATTATAGAGCTAGTTTATATATATATATATATATATTTAGTCATTTTCTTTGGAATATATTGGATTTCCAATTAAGAAATTCAGTGGTTTGTTTGTGTAATTTTATATGCTAATATAATTCTATTTAGGCACAGTTTGTTTTCGTAAATTAATTTATAAGAAAATATTTTTCACAATTTTTCGTTGTTTGGAAGCATTCAGAAAAATAAGTCACCGAAAAATAGGAAAATTAAGTCATTTTTAAAAATATTTTCTTGATAAAAGGAAAATTAAGTCATTTTTAAGGAAAATGACTTTCCATTTTTAAGAGCTTAAAACATTTTTCGGATTTTGTCAAACTTATAATAACCTTATAAATTCATATTTTTTTTAATTTATTAATCATTGATAGCCATTACCACCATTCACCGTTCACCACCACCGGCCACAATCACGGGCTATCGGCGACTTTCATGATTTATCATTTTCTTCATGAATTCTCATATTTAATAATAAAATTTTTAAAATATGAAATATATTATTATTATTATTATTATTATTATTATTATGGTCTTATGAGTTAAATATATTATTATTATTATTATTATTATTAATTATTATTATGGTCTTATGAGTTAAAAATATTTAATATTTTAAATTAATTTTCAATATTATAATCAAATAATAGAAAATAAGTTATTTGGAAAATATTTTTCACCTTAAAAAATATTTTCCAAAGATAAATTATTTTTCTAGGACAAAACGGAGCCTTAGTGTAATTTGTAACTTAATTTTCTAATCATTCTCAAAACAAATATGGTTTTATTGAAAAATTTGTGGAGAAATTTTTTAGGTTTTTTTATAGATAGGATTTGGAAATGGAATTGCCTTATCATTTTTTTGTGAAGTATCATTTTAAAGATAATTATTAGTAATTTAAAGAAAAGAACTGCGGGTTGGACCCATTCCTTAGGTTCACTCGCTTCTGAGCATTTGAACACGCTTTGGCATTCCAGCGTGGCAAGGGG
Source organism: Jatropha curcas (assembly GCF_014843425.1). The sequence goes on from NW_023590831.1 coordinate 1,862,412, forward strand.
TCTAATCATAAAGAAAAAAACAAAAAAAAAAAAAACTGTAAGGGCACAACAGGTTGAAAGTGAAGTTTAGGGGCACAAATGGTTATTGAATGAAAGTTCAAGGCAGAAATTATGCATTCGGCCATACATTTAAATTTTTTTTTTTCTTGTATTTGACATGTCATCGACAACGTGACATCTTTTTGTCATTGTTTAAATAAATTTTGTTATTAAATTATATTACTATTTATTTTGATTAAAAATAATAAAATTAACATGTATTTTTACTCATTTAAAATTAGCGATATAAAGTATTTCTCTCCCATTTGATTAATATACTTTATAAAATAAAAAAATAAAAGGACTACCATTTTAAAAAGAGTGATAAAAAATCAAACTCGTTGAAAAAAAACTATTATTACTCATTAAATTAAAAATATATTTAAAAGTAACTAAAAATTTTGCAATATCTAATTCTATATTTAACATGCAACTATTTTAATCTCTATTATTTCAAGATTTTTTCTTTGCTAAAAAGCTTCAACATGACATAAATAAATGTTAATGTGTAACTTAAAAATCAATGTGCAAAAAATAATATTGATAATAGAAGATCCTATTTCAACTTATAGATATATATGAGATTAAATTTAAAAATTTAAAAATTCTATATATTTATTTAAAAATATTTAAATTTCAAACTAATTATCATTATATCTATTTTAAGAATTAATTTTCAAAAAAATACATCCAATTAAATCATAAAAAAATTAAATAAAATTCCATAAATTTTTTTTAAAAAAAAAGAATAAATATTGAATAAAATAAGAGCTCTTGAATTTTGTCACCATTTTATCTTTAGTATAGAAAAATTGAAAATGAAAATGATAGCAAATATGCCCAATAGCCATTTTTTCATTAATCGAAACTTTTACAGTGTATTTGTTCATAAGATTTTATTAGATTAAAATAGAAAAAACTTTTTTATATGATATTCATCAAATACAATAATGTGTAAATAGTCTAAATAAGTGTACACCATCATCTCCAAAAAAATCAAAGAGAAAGAATATATTTAAAGAATTTTGTTTTAATTTCATTGTATGTAACTAATAGAGTCTAACAGTAAAGTATTTACTCATATTTTAAAAAATTCAGAATGTAATTAATTAAAAATTTAAATTTCATCTTCAATACCTGAATTAAGATTTTCTATTTACCTTCTAAAAAACAATATCACCTGAAAACCTTAAAATCTATTAATTATAAAAATTATTAGACAATAATAATGCGAGATCAAATACATAAAATACATATACATATATATATATATATATATGTTTTAATTTCATTGTATGTAACTAATAGAGTCTAACAGTAAAGTATTTACTCATATTTTAAAAAATTCAGAATGTAATTAATTAAAAATTTAAATTTCATCTTCAATACCTGAATTAAGATTTTCTATTTACCTTCTAAAAAACAATATCACCTGAAAACCTTAAAATCTATTAATTATAAAAATTATTAGACAATAATAATGCGAGATCAAATACATAAAATACATATACATATATATATATATATATAACTAATATATATTATATATATATAAAGCTACTATATAATATAGTTAGATTCTCCAATTAGAAAATGAATAATAAATCTAATGAAAAGGATATTCGCAAAAGAATGAAATAGAGGATCCATTTTCCTCCATTAAAAAGAAGATATAAAAAAGATAATAGTAAACTAATAAAATCTTTAAAAAGGATAAACCAATTTCTTCCATTCAAATTCAATAAAAAAATCTAAACTAATAAATATATTCTCCAATTAAAATGAATAAAAAATCTAATGAAAAGGATATTCAAAAGAATGAATAGAATCTATTTTCTCCAATTAAAAGAAAATAAAAAAAATATAAACTAAAAAAAATCTTTAAAAGGATAAACAATTTCTCCAATTCAAATTCATAAAAAATCTAACTAAATAGAAATATTAGGAATTACAAATTAAATTAAGGCTATTATAGGAAATTTCATTATTCCTCCCTGTTTTCACATTTATATACAGTACACATTATAGATTATATATTATAGATTAGAGAAATGAGTTTTGAAGAATTTTCAATTTATGAAAATGTATTTTTCAAATTACCCAATTTAAGGAAATAACCCCGAAATATTTTCAAGGAGTTTTTGAAAACGTTTATGAAACGTGAACATCACAGTGAAAGGGAGTCTTCATGCAACATTGATCAGGATAATAGAGTTGTTGGCTGTTTTCCTTCTCATTTTATTCCTTACCTCTTTCTATTTATTATCTGATTGACTGGTGTGTGTCTGCTAGCCAATCAAACACAAAACCACTTTTGAAATTAGGCCAGCAATGTCGCAGTTAACTAGTGGACAATCAATATTATTCTCTCCGTCTCACTTTATTTGTATGGTTTGACAAAATACGCATATTAAGAATTTAATCAATAAAAATTATTTTACCATTTGTTACCTTTAACTCATTGAAATTTTAATGAAAAATTATAAAGGTTATTACGAGAAAGATAATTATTTACATATTTAAATTTAGAAACTTTGTAAATATTTTGAAACATCTAAAAAATAAATAACAAACAAATAAAATGGCACGAGAGAGTATTATTTTTAAAAAAAATATTTAAAAGTTAATAATAAGTTATACATTTACCTTTGATGATGGTGTCTGAAATTTGAGATAAGTAGTTGACAAAATCAAATAAGAGTAAAATACTTATAATTTGATGTCCCTAAGTTATAGTCCAATTAACATTTATGTTCTTCTATAGTGAATCAATAACCACGACATCGTAAATTATTAATCCATCAGATAAGTAGTTCGTTCCATCCAATTTCACTCATTTTCACTATTAAAAATTCAAATAAATTGGATGGGGAAGAGAGAGGAGATATATAAAACTCCAATTTACCCTTTGTTTCATGCGAACCAAACGTAATAAAGGGTTTTTCCAAATTATTTCACAGAATCCCTAATTTGCAAACCAGAAGCCAACGAACCCATATAACACTCGAACCACGAGCCTTACCTAGCTCCTCAAGAACAAGAAGATCTAAAAAGAAAAATAGAATGCTTTATAATTGACAACTTCAATATCAACACTTTGAAGGGAACAAGAGTAGGTTAATTAGTACCTGAAACTTTGAGTTCGTTAAAATCCTTGTGGACTTTCCTCTTCAACTTTGTCTAGTGCATATTTTGATCGATAACGGAAGGATTTGGAATTGAAGTTAGTGTTTGAGAAGAAGGAGATTAGGAGCGGTGAATCGAGTGCCAAGCTAGAAATGATAGAGCCATGGAAGGTTGAGTTAGACAATAATTTTGAAACAATTTACAAACAGAACAAACCTATATAGAGAAATTAATCTCAATTAGGTGAGAAATGATGGGCTCTTTTTTAGTTAAGGGTATTTTGGTCTTTGCACAAATCCTTGATGATGAAAAAGTGTGAAATTAGACAAAAGGACCTATTTATCCGATAAACTAGTAATTTAAGGATGTCATAGTTATTATCTTAATATAGAATGATGTAAGTGTTAACTAAACTATAACTTAGGGATGTCAAAGTATTTTCCTTATAAAATAATAAACTAAGGACCTAGGGATAATAAGGTGAGGACCAAAATATAGATATCTTATCTAAGATATTTATATAACAGTAACTTGGTACATGAAGATTTTATCTCTACTATATTAGGAATTAGTTGTACAACTTAACGATCTCTATTTATAAGATTTGTTTGGCAAAATTAGTTAGTTTTAGTAGGCGTTGACTTTCTTATTAGTTCTCAATTATTTAACTAGTGTTTCATCAAACGTTATAGGAAGCTGCTCCATCTAAATACTAATATAAATGCTACGTTACCGAACACTGTAAATAATAAAAGTAGTGTTTTGACTAAAAGCTGTATGAAAAACTATTAAGATAAAGCTTGTGTTGGACAACAACTTTTTAAGTAATTTTAGCGTTTTAACTAAACATTATTAAAAATAGTGTTCAGTAACATAGCGTTTGAATTAACTTTTAGAGGTTAAGGTAGTATTTTATAAAAAGTTAATACATGTAACGTTTAACTTTTTAGCATTTTATGAAAAGCTACTCAAACAGCTAACATGTTGAAGAGAGCAGACAACTTTTTAAGGATGAAATTTTTTAGCGTTTTAAAAACTAAACATTAATTATAAAATAGTAGTTTCAGCGTAAGCATAGCGTGTTAGAATATAAGCTTTTTAGAGTATAAGGGTAGTCAATTTTTATAAAAAAGTTTTAATACATGTAACGTTTTAACTATATTTTTGATTTTAGTTAAAAAGCATACTCAAGCACAGCTAAACGAGTTATAAAGCAGCTATATAAGGAACAAGCATACAAATTCTATTTATTACCCATGCACATATATGAACGGATATACGAAGTGTTAATTGAACTATAAACTTATAGCAGGATTGTTCAAAATTAGTTTTACCCATTATAAATATATAGAAACTGAAGGAGACCTAGAGATACAGATAAGGTGTAGGACCAAAATATAAATATCGTTGATCATAGAAAATATGTTATAAACAACAGTAGAGCGGCATCATGAAGATTTTATCTCTAATACAGGAATTAACTTGTGCAAACTAAAAAAATAATTCTCATATTTAATAGGGTATTGTTCAGTATATATATATTAAGTATTGATTTTTTGTGAGTGTTGACAGTTCTTCTGATTATGATTGTCCACGTTGTGCTTAAAGCCAGGTGTTTATCAAACGTTATATTGCGGGAATTTGCTTTGCATATCTAAATCTAATATAAACGTTACGTCTAGCCATCTGTATAATAATGAAAAAGGTAGTGTTTTTGACTAAAAAAGGCCTAATATGAAAAGCTATTAGGGTAATGTTCGTGTTACGACAACTTTTTTTTAATTAACTTAATACTATTCTCTATAATATTTCGGTAACATAGATGTTTCCAAACTCCGGCTAAACTTTTAACAGGTTAATTTTAGACATTTTATAAAAAAGTTAACCTAATGTAAACGCTTAATTTTCTATAAAAAACCATTTTATGAAAGGTTAAGGTAGTATTTTATAAAAAGTTAATACATGTAACGTTTAACTTTTTAGCATTTTATGAAAAGCTACTCAAACAGCTAACAGTTAAACACTATTAAAACAAGCCATAATTATTACCTCAATATAGAACGATATAAGTGTTAATTGAACTATAACTTAGGGATGTCAAAATATTTTACCCATAAAATAATAAACTAAGGACCTAGAGATAATAAGGTGAGGACCAAAATATAAATATCTTATCAAAAATATTTATACAACAGTAACGGATACATGAAGATTTTATCTCTATACTAGGAATTACTTGTGCAACTAAATAATCTCTATTTATAAGGTTTGTTCAGTAAAATTAGTTGTTTTAGTAGTGTTGACTCTTCTATTATTGTCAGTTGTTTAAGTAGTGTTTCATCAAACGTTATAGGAATTTGCTTCTATCTAAATCTAATATAAACGTTACGTTACCAAATTGTAAATAATAAAAGTAGTGTTTTTGACTAAAAGCTATATGAAAAGCTATTAGGGTAAATGTTGTGTTCGACAACTTTTTAATTAACTTAATACTATTTCTTATAATATTCGGTAACATAATGTTTCAACTAACTTTTAAAGGTTAATTTAACATTTTATAAAAAGTTAACCTATGTAACGCTTAAATTTTACCATTTTATGAAAAACTATTTAAACAGTTAACAACTAAATGCTGCTAAAACAACTAATAAATACCAAAATAGCTAATTTTACCGAAGTGACCCAAAATTTTCATTTTATCCAGTTACGATAGCGTAAATATCTTAAATATGATATTTATATTTTGATCATCGCCTCATTATATGTAGGTCCTTAGTTTATTATTTTATTCTAATTCTAGTGATTGATGGTGAAGGGAATGAGATATAACATGAAAAAACATGTAAATTGTAGTTTTTGAATTTGATTCCGATATTGAAAATTAAAACAAATATAAGAGAATTGGAAACAAAACGTAATAGATTAGGTGAACGGGAAAGACGACAACTTTCTTTCTTTTCTTTTTTCTTTTTATTTTTAAATGACAAAGCCATTAGAAAAATAAAAATTACTTATTTTAGGAGGTGTAGTTTAAAAGAATTATTGAGCTTAATGGAATTAAAAGATTTTTTAAGATTTTCACATATTTTACTATAATTCTACATAGAGTTTTATAGAATTGGTGATTTTTTTTTTTAATTATATACTTTGATTGACTCTGATGAAATTACAATGATTTTTATATATCCAATCGAAATTAATTTCAAGACTTAATTGAATAAATTAAAAAAATTTTAGCTCAATTGAAAAACTAAAAAAAATGAGGGACAAAAAATAAAATGCATTATTTTCTGAAAAATCATTCTCTTCTTCGTTAAAACTTTACCACTACCACTTCCAACAATGAAAGATCTGAAATTTCAATGGTATTCAATCTAAATTTTCTCGGATTCTATTAAAATTTTATGAGATTCAATTCAAACTCTCCTAAAATCCATAAAAAGTTGATGACATTCAATTATAACTTTTTAAAAGTCTATACAAATTTGATGATATTAAAAAAATTATTGATTTGAAAATATTCTATAAAATTATTGATTTCATTGGATGTTGAAGTGCTAGATATAAATAAAACAGTCATTCACAAATTTATCTTTCAATCCAAAGATTGTAAAAATCTTTTAAAATCTAACAGAGTCTCAATCCAATACATCCCTTTATTATTTTTATTATTTTTGAATAAAAAGAGGATGAAATTGAATCAAGATAATAAAGTTAAAGTGTAAAGTTAATAAAAGAAAAAACCTTTTAGACTTAGGTGGACTATTTAAAAATTAGAGGACCAAATTCATCTTTAAGCTATTTCCGTAATAAATAGCTATGGTAACATGAGAGTAAATTTCCCACCTCATTTGGCTACCTGGCTTTCCTTACTCAGTCCTCACGTGTCTGAACTTCCAGTCCAGAAAATTTCCACCTACCGTGTCTCCTACCCTTCATGGCTGCCACTATCAATTGCTTTCATTGCAGTCTAGACGTGGTCGATTTGAAAAAAACAAGAAAGAGAGAGACGCTAATAAAGTAGACGCTGGGGAGAGCATAATGGAGAAGAAGAACACAATGTCTATCGATAATGTTGCAGTGGAGGACATAGTGAAAGCAGGTCTATCAATGGAGGAAGCCAAAGAATTTCACAAAATCCTCAAAGAAGCAATTGGATTAGCAAATGGGTCTGACCCAAAAGAGGTTTGGAAAAATGTGGTGTCTAAAAGAATTTTGAAACCATGGCACCCTCATGGATTGCACCAATTGATTTATTATTCTGTTTATGCTCATTGGGATTCTTCTGTCAATGGACCTCCTCTTTATTGGTTTCCTTCCCTGTAATCTCTCTCTCTCTCTCTCTCTGTGATCGTGTTGTGATTTCACTTTTGACCTTGAATCATGGATCATGGTTTTATTTGATGCTTTGAGTTGTTGAAAATGCCTCTAGTTTCTTGAATTTATTGAATTATTTCCTTTGGCACCATATACTATTAGTTTATTCGTAATTTGACTGTTATTCTTTTTTGAAAAAACCGTTGGAATTAGTAAACATTTTCTTTTTTCTGAGTTCGTTGTCTATCCATTTACATCAGACTACTCAGAACAATAACGTGATCTGGTAATTCATGTAGGGTTCAAATTGGAAGGAATCATTGAGAATAGTAAAATTGATTAATGCAAATTTTAGTTGATTGCTGATTTCAATTGTTTTGGTTTGAGGCTTACATTTTGAGTTCAGTTCTGCTAGAAATATAAACTATTCTTGGGCTGTCACCTACAAGCTTGAGCTCTTAGGTCTATTGATTAATGATGCTAAAGTGTGCATCTGCGTGACTGTACCTTATTTTTTTGTCAAGTTATCAATTTGAATAACTTAAATTTACATGTTTTGCTATCTTTATGAAAGAGACATAACCCTAATCCATTTTGTGCATAGGCCCTAGACTAATTGTAATGCTTCATGATCTGAATAATGTTGATCATATGCAACTGGTCTGTGATTTATGTAGTTAAACCTGGTTGAATCAAACACCCTTGAACTTGTTGTGGTTGGTACTTAGTGTGAGTAACAGCTGAAATTGAATGTTACATCTTGGCTTGAGATGTATACTGCTGTGTTATGGTCAAATTGATTTTCTTCTGGATTTTCATAAAATGCTCAGTTAATAAATCAAACATCAGTTATCTTCTCCGAACTGATTCAAAATTCCAACCTTTATCTATATGCCAGACATCAATCAAAAGGGACAAACTTAGGACGTGCAATGGAAATCCATGGGCCTAATCTCTTAGGTCCTTTATACAAGGACCCTTTAACAAGTTTCAACTTATTTCATAAATACTCTGTTCAATATCCTGAGGTAAGCACTCATTTCATCTCTGTATATCATTGAGGTAAGCATATTGAAGTTTTGTATTTTATAAGTTGCATTTTCTACTCAATCTACTGTTTACAAATAATTTCCAGGCTTATTGGTCAATTGTTCTAAGAGAGCTTTCAATTGTATTTCATGAAGCCCCAAAGTGTATTCTTGACACCACTGACAAATCGAAACATGGGGGATCATGGCTGCCAGGTTCAGCTCTGAATATTGCTGAATGCTGTTTGCAGCCTGCAAATCATCCTAGAAAAAATGATGACAGCATGGCAATTGTATGGAGAGATGAAAATGATAATTCCAAAGTGAATCATATGACATTGAAAGAACTTCGAGAACAAGTAATGTAATGCTTCATGTGCTTATCTGATTCCTATTCTTTTTTTTTTGTGCTTTATGCTTCCGTTTTCAATAGGGTAATGAGATGTTATGATAATTGATTTTGTTTACATTGGATTCAAATGGGTGTCTGATTAGTGAGGTTCCAATGTTATCATAATTATATAAAATATGACCTTACTACAAAAGGTTGTTTTTAAACAGTTGAAGAGACAATAAATAATATTTCCATTTTGTAAAATTGTGATAAAAGAGAGTTCTCAGCCATTTTCCATGTAAACATATTGTGTTGCAGGATGGTAGCTAATGCACTTCATGCAATGTTTACAAAGGGTGATGCGGTTGCAATTGACATGCCAATGACAGTCAATGCTGTTGTTATATACCTGGCTATTGTATTAGCAGGATTGGTTGTTGTATCAATAGCTGACAGCTTTGCAGCCAAGGAAATTGCCAGTCGTTTACGTATTTCCAATGCTAAAGCTATCTTTACTCAGGTAATGTGTTGTTTTCATGTTGCAGCGCGTGAAAGCAATAAAATTTCCAAAGGATTTGAAATTAGTTGGTCCAAAATATATATGATTCCTTTATGAGCCTTCTGTGTGCTGAAGATAGGTCTTTTTCCTTAGCATTTGACATGGCAATAGTTTTGGAATTCCAGTTTTTGACTTCTGCTAAACCTCTTAAGTGACTTGGGCTGGTCGAACTTGTGAAAGAGTGGTTTAATATTCATTTATATTGCTCTCTAGTTCAATAAAATCTGTTTGTTGTCTTTGCTGATTGGTTACACCCTTTTTATTGCTTGTCTTTGCTGATTGATTACTCCCTTTTTTATGCTAACCAAATTTTCTACTTCTGTTTTCTATGCTTCTTGCTTCAAATGAGAAATTATCTATAAAATATAAGTAATGAAACTTGTCCTTTTACTCAAACATAAAAGAGAAATTTTCTCTGTCCCTTTGTTTCTCACTTCTTAATATGACCTTATTTACACTTCCTATGTGTTCATTAGTACAGATAGTCATTTGAAATGAATGTGGATTGGATTTGAGCATCAAGAGAAAATCATAAAAAATTAGTAGGTGCCAAATTCCAAATATTTGATGATTTGGATGACTATCTATCTAAATGGACCCATAGCTAATTTTGAGAATTGAATAACTTGCATTTAGAAATGCACATTTTCTCTGAATACATGTGTTCTGTTTCAGTTTGCATATGTTACTCTCTCTCTCTCTCTGTTTTCTCTTTTGGGGGCTTTGATACTTGCTGTTCTTTATTCAGGATTTTATACTCAGAGGGGGACGGAAATTTCCATTGTACAGGTAGCACTTTCTAATTTTGATAATTGTTGTGATGGGGGACCTTGTATCTGAAATTAAATCATCTTAACTGAGCCCTCTAATTTGGATGATGCTGCCACCATAAGGTCCGTGATGCAACCGATTCTCTAGAGATGAAATTGTGAAAAGCTCCTTAGAGCTGTGGATTATTTATGTGTGCTTAACTTCAATTGAATTGTAGAATAAACCAAGGAAGTTATGGTTATATCTGCATCCTTAGTCAACAGTGCATCATTTTTTGGGGGTTCAAATGTGCATCAAAAAGACTAATGTTTCTAAATGCTATTGGCATTAAATAGGTAGCATAGTTACTCAACTCAATTGATTCTTGGAAATCTTAGCTTTTGAGATGAATGGATCAATAATAATGACTTCTGAGTTGCTGTTTTCTTTTATTTAATGATTCTTTGAAACAAATGATAAGTTCCTGATTAAAGCAGAAAACATGTTGCTGGTTGAACAACTATCAGTTTTCAACTGGCCAGTAGTTGAGTTGTCAAAATATTGTATATGTGATAATCTGACCTGGGAAAGTGGTCCGACAAGTGTGGAGAGTGGCGCTAGGGTAAGAGGCCTAAGCAGTGAGCTGCTCCTAGTTGGCTACCTAGTATAGTGGAATGCGAAGCACAAGAATGAATCGAATTTCACATTGAAAATGACGTAACTAATCAACATAGATGCCTTTTGGTGGAATGGCCTGGAGAGTTGACAGAACTTTGAGGTTAAGCGTTCTCATTTGATAGAAATCCTAGGATGGTTGACATCTTACGAAGTTATTCATTCCACTCACGAGACAAAACCGTGAGGATTATGAGTGGACAACTCCTCTAGTGGTTGGAGTTAAGTTGTTACAGATGGTATCAGATTCAGACTATGAACCAAGCGGAAGCTGGTGGGCTTGTGACAATCCAACTGGGAAAGCGGTCCAATGAAGGTGGGGAGTGGCTCCGGGGCAAGAGGTGGGAGCAATGAGCGGCTCTTGGCAGGTTACTAAGATGGTGAAGTTACCTAGGGTAGTGGAATGCAAAGCGCAGAAATGAATTGAATCTCACATCGAAAATGGGCTATGTTGCACGGAAACTTCCTTTAGCTGCCATTTCTGCGTTTCTGAAACGTTTCCTGCGTGGAAACGCTTGCAAACTCCTCGGAAACGTTCAGGGCCGTTTCCGTAAATTGAGTAATTTCGGAACAAGTTTCCACTCTCTAAATACGTTTCCGTAAACTGAAAACTCCCAAAAACTCATTTCCTCTAATTAAAATAAATGTATAAATAAAATACAAATTCATAAAACATGTATTTTTTTATAAGTATGGAACTTGTAATTCTTTTGAATATGATTAAATATTGATTGGACTTGTTGAATATATTTAATGGTTTATAATAATTTATATTTTTTATATTTATAAATATAATCCTATATTTTTCACATTTATGCGTTTCCCAAGTTTTTGTTTTTTATGTCTTTAAAAATATTGTTTCCCCATATCCGTTTTTGCGTTTCCGTTTTCGTGCAACCACTAACGGAGAGGGAGGTGGGGGAGGGGCACCAAACCCCTTGACTTCAGTAAAATTTTCTAATGGCCTTTAGATACTATGAACTCTTTAGCTTAGTGGTGTGGCTCCTGATGTTCAAGTTTGAATTCCAGGAATAAATATTAAAATATACAATATTATTATAAAGACTAACAACTAAGACAGTGAATCGAAAATTTCCACCAATGATGAAGCCCAAATCGCGGACCGTAAACTAATACGAACATAAATGGGCCTTTTGGTGGAATGGCCTCGGAGAGTTGAGCCAGAAACATTTGGAAGGTAGCGTTCTCATTTGATAGAAATCCTACCGGATGGTTGGAACATTCTTTTACGAAGTTTATTCATTCGCCCACGGTACACGGAAGACAAAACCGTGAAAGGAGTTATGAGTGGAAGCAACTCGCTCTAAGTGTATGGGAGTTAAGTTGTGTAGTTACAGGATGGTATGCCAGATTCAAGATATGAGACCAGCGGAAGCTGGTGGACTAATGCTTGTGACAATATGCGCGCCAACTTGGGACAGGCGGATCACAATGAAGGTGGGGCAAGTGGCTCCGAGGCAAAGAAGGTGGGAGCAATGAGCCGGCCTGCCCCTTGGCAGGTTAATGCCTAAGCATGGTGAAGTTACCGTAGGGTAGTGGGGGAGTATGCACCAAAGCCCGGGCAGAAATGGAATTGAATCTGCACATTTCGAAAAATGGGCCTATGTCTCGCCGCCAAATCGAACTTTCTCTTTAGCATGCATTTCTGCAGTTTCCTGAAACCCGTCTTTCCTGCCGGTGGAAACCGCCCATTGCAAAACCTCCTACGGAAAACGTTGCAGGGCCGTTTTCCCGTAATTGAGTAATTTTCGGAACAAAGGTTTCCAAACTCGTTCCTAAAGTACCGGGCTTTCCGTAAACTGAAAAAACTCCCAAAAACTCATATTCCACTCTAATTTAAAATAAATGTATAAATAAAGAATACAATTCATAAAAAAACATGTATTATTTTTATAAGGTATGGAACTTGCTAATGTTTCTTTTGAGATGAATTATGAAATTAGAATATTGATGTTGGACTTGTTTGGAATATATTAAGATAATGAGTTTTATAATAATTTATGATTTTTTATAATTTATAATAAATATAGACCCTATACTTTATTCATCATTTATGCGTTTTCCCAAGTTATTTTGTGTTTTTTTATGTCCTGTTAAAAATATTTGGTTTCCCCAAATAATCCGGTTTTTTGCGTTTTTTTCCGGTTTTCGTGCAACCACTAACCGAGAGGGAGGTGGGGGTTAATGGGATATTTATAAATATAATCCTATATTTTTCACATTTATGCGTTTCCCAAGTTTTTGTTTTTTATGTCTTTAAAAATATTGTTTCCCCATATCCGTTTTTGCGTTTCCGTTTTCGTGCAACCACTAACGGAGAGGGAGGTGGGGGAGGGGCACCAAACCCCTTGACTTCAGTAAAATTTTCTAATGGCCTTTAGATACTATGAACTCTTTAGCTTAGTGGTGTGGCTCCTGATGTTCAAGTTTGAATTCCAGGAATAAATATTAAAATATACAATATTATTATAAATTTATATTTCAATTGTTTATTATTTGCTATTTAATTAAAATTTAACAAGTTGAAAAAAACTTTAGGATTCTAAATTCATTGAATAAACACATGATATTTAATATATGGTATTTAATTTATTCAAAAAGATGAATTTAATAATATAGTTCATGATTCTATTTTAATAGTTTTTAGAAAAAAATATGAAATTGAATTGATTAAATTTTAAAATCACAATAACATATTTGAAATTTTAAATATTAACATTTATTTTTATTGTAATTTCTAATCTGTAAATTTTAGGAAATTATTTCTTTCCTATCGAAAGTCATTATGTATACTAAAAAATATTATTTTGTTCTTATTTATAGAATTTTCATTAAAAAAATATTTTGATTACATGTAATATATTTGTTCATGTAATTACATTATTTTTAGGCTTTTTTTAATCAGGTTTATTTTTTATTCACTTTATGAAGACAAACATGTTTTCGCCCACCTATGAAAAATTCCTGGCCTCCGTCACTGCGTGCAATACAGGAGAACTAATCATTAGAGATGTCTTTTGGTGAAATAGCCTAGAGAATTGGAAGAACTTCGGGGTCAAATGTGCTCGCTTGAGAAAATTCTTAGGATAGGTGATCTTCTAAGAAGTTTTCCATTCCACTTCTGATAATTTCAGAGCAAAAAGAAACCGACTTAACTATTGTCTTGCTAGGAGGTGTTCTTATGACTATCATGCCCGTACAAGTGATAGCATTTGCATATAAAACTATAGGTAGTTGCTTCTTTATAGTATTAGTAGAGAGGTGATGAAACTCAATATTTTGAAGAGAAATCAATGAGTTTTTCTATTTCAATATGTCTTAGGGTATTACATAGCAACTTATATATATACAAGGTCTAGTTCTAGAATCGGAAACTAAATAGTTTAGGAAGATAATATTTACAATATGCATTAGGAAAATAATCCCTAATAATCAGGGAGCCCTCTGAAATATCCAATCAAATGAGCATCATTACCTTGGTGGAAGCCCTTATTGGAGCATCCAATTTACTAGAAAGGGTACTCTAAATCACTTGTACAGGAACCGGTGGATTTCATTTTTCTTAGATTAGATATGATATGTCTTTAGAAAACTTTCTGAAATTACTTTATTATGAAGCACTTGCAGTGATGGTAGTCAAAACTATCATGTTAAATTCTTTTTTTCTTTTTTTTGAATGGAATTACCATATCTGTTAGATTTACGAGATATGATAATTTTAATATTGCACTGGACTCATTATGTTATGGCTCCTCTCTCTCTCTCTCTCTCTCTGTCTCTTTTTTTAATAGTCGTGTTGTAGAAGCTACTCCACATAAAGTCATTGTGCTCCCTGTGATGGGGAATGATGTAGGCATTCGATTAAGGCAGCAGGATATGTCATGGAAAGATTTTCTGTCCAGTGTCAATCACCTTCCAAGGTATTTCCAAATCTCCAATTTTGAAGTTATCTAGTATTACAATTAACAAGGGCCTGATTATTACTATAATTTCCAGTTCATCTTTAGCTATGTCACAGACAATTAAATATGTCAAGACATGATTTTCAGAATGATATGATTTGATTCAATTCTCTCCTTTCGATTCAAATCTACTGGCCAAATCACAAATATACTTGAGTTGAGGCCGATTCGAATGAAGTTTGAATCAATTGATTTGCAAGATTGTTTTCTATTGGATTTGTAGTATCAACATGTTTAAATTCAATTCTTAATCTTACCATAAAAAGATCTTTTACAGGGAAGCACACTCCAGAAGACCATATTATTTCTCAATATTATCGAATATTATCATATTGATATGTGTTGTTTCTTTTACACAGATACATATTATTTTCAATTATTTTTGGAATTTATACTAAATCCTATTGTTCAATTTGATTCTCGATTCAGAAAAAGAGGAGTTTGATTCTTGAGTTAAATTGCAATGTGACAACTGTCTCAAACTAATTTTTCTCACACTTGCATTGCAATCCATGTAAATATAGTGATTTTCCTTTGTTGCAGACCAAATTATTTCCTTCCTGTCTATCAATCAGCAGATTCTATGACCAATATACTCTTTTCATCTGGAACCACAGGTAAGAACTTTCTGAAACACGTGTGTTGATAACTGTACATCGCCTCTCCTGTTAGCAACTGATTTTCTGCTATTGGTCCAAATCAGGAGAACCAAAAGCTATTGTATGGACACAACTTTCTCCAATCCGATGTGCTAGTGATGCATGGGCTCACGTTGATGTTCAAGTTGGTGATGTTTACTGCTGGCCTACAAATTTAGGATGGGTGATGGGACCAATTTTACTGTACTCATGCTTTTTAAGCGGTGCAACTCTTGCTCTCTTTCATGGATCCCCTCTTGGCCGTGAGTTTGGAAAATTTGTTCAGGTATGTCTCCATTGTTTATTTTCCACTGTACTAAAAGTCAACATTATGTTTTCGCATTAAATATTGATCCTTGTGATGTGAAGTTGTTGCCGTTCAATTCAGTGAAAGTAATATATATTTGAAAAATACTTAATTCAACTATGTAGATCCTTTTTCTCCATTGCACTCGGTTTAGCACTAGATTACACCCAATATTATATCTGTTTGGATCCATATCAGGAGATGTGATAAAGCTTTATATTGGTTGCTACCTTTTCTGCAGTTCTCCTCCTTCATTTGGGCTTTGCTTTGGCTATTTGTGCTCAAATAAAAGCTATACTTATAAGTCATACCCATGAGGAGATGCAGTAATATGTTTGAAAAACAATACACTGAAATATAATGTGGGAATCTGGGCCAACAATGGGAGCCTGCTGGTCCTGAGAATATGACCATCAGTATGAAACCTTTTGGATGATGAGTAATCATTTAACTTTTGTTGTGCCAATTTTCAATCAAACTTTGTTAGCCCTCGAAAGGAAAACAGATTCGTAAGTTACTTTTCCAGTTTGTTAGCTTTGCTAGTGGAAACTAGAGAAGACTGCTGTTGGCTTTCCAGACAGTGGAAGCTGTGGTCTAGAACATTATTGAAACCTAAACAATGGGAGAGAAAATAGAAAAGTGTCCTTGTGTTTTCATAGCCATAGGTCCCTCCATGAGTATTAAAAATAAAAGCTTTCAACATATGCTAGCAAACTTCTGCTTTATAATTCTTCTGTTATATTTCTTCAGGATGCTGGAGTAACTATTTTGGGTACAGTTCCAAGTTTAGTGAAGGCTTGGAAGAGTACCAACTGCATGGAAGGCTTAGATTGGACAAAGATAAAGTAATCTTCCTTCTAATATTTGAGAAATCAATATATGATATAGTTCCAAACTATGAAAAAGCAAATGAAAAATATATTTGCAGATCCTTTTGTTCCACTGGAGAATCCTCCAATGTAGATGATGACCTTTGGCTCTCTTCAAGATCTTATTACAAGCCCATTACTGAATGTTGTGGAGGCACAGAGCTTGCATCGTCATATATCCAAGGATGTCAATTGCAGCCACAAGCTTTTGGAGCATTCAGCACTGCATCAATGACAACGGGCCTTGTCATCCTTGATGAAAATGGAGTTCCTTATGTAAGGATTATCATGATTATAAATTCAATGTCTGTTACACTAATTTATCTTTTCTATGTGTGTATCTGATTTCTTTGACCTGTGTGACAGCCTGATTATCAACCTTGTGTTGGTGAAGTGGGTTTATTCCCTCTGTACCTAGGAGCAAGTGATAGAATGCTTAATGCTGATCATTATGAAGTTTATTTCAAGGGAATGCCAATGTTTAAAGGAATGGTATGCTTCTTTTTGTCATCCTTAGACCATGCCTCAATTTTTAGTTAGCGCCACGTTCATTAAATTTTTTTCTTGTCATTTTGATTGCTGATGAAGCTTTGAGAGTAAGCATTATAAAATCTCCCAAGATCTTTTTTTTTTTTTGTCTGGAAAAAAAAAAAAAAGATTCTCTTCTTTTTTTTTTTTTGAAATGAAAAAAAGATTATCTTCTTTATGCTTGGTTTACATCAGCATTCTCCATTTAGATACAAGAAAGGATACACATCTGTCATTACTAGGAATATCATGCCCAAAAAGTACTGGCTCTTTTATGTAGTCAGACATTTCATGCTTTGTTGCCCAGATTACATAATATGCATCCTTTTGTGAACATATTGGTCTGTTTAACCCACTTTGATCTGTTTAACCTGTTTTTTAACCGAGATTAGATGGCCTGCACCTTAGTTTTTGAACCTACTGGCTTCTTTAGCTGGTTTTCTATCACTTATGGAGCCTAAAATTATAAGCATGTGATTAGTCCGGTATTCATGTTCCAACGGTGCCATTCAGCTTCATGGTAATGCCTGTGAACTGATTGGATAATGATACGTTGCTTAGTCAGGTAATGGCACATAAATGTTGATGTCACTTCTGTTTTGCTGTTATATAAATGTTGTAGGCATCAGTTGCATCAAAGCCATCAAATAGCTTAAGTAAAAGCTTCAATAAATTTCAGTTGTTCTGTTAGATCTCCATCTAGCATTTAGTAGCCTGCCCATCGTTGGAGAACTATCAAATCCCTCTAGCTAAGGAAATGTAATAAAGCATTTAACCCCCCATCTCGTTTTTGCTGTATAGTAAATGTTGTAGGCAGTCCAGTTGGCATCAAAGCATGCAAGATAGCTTAAGTAAAAGCTTCAAATTAATTTCAGTTGTTCTGTTAGATCTCATCTGAGCATTTAGTAGCCTGCCCAATTCGTGCATCAGTTGCATCAAAGCCATCAAATAGCTTAAGTAAAAGCTTCAATAAATTTCAGTTGTTCTGTTAGATCTCCATCTAGCATTTAGTAGCCTGCCCATCGTTGGAGAACTATCAAATCCCTCTAGCTAAGGAAATGTAATAAAGCATTTAACTGCCCATGGCTTAATTGTTATATTTGAGATTTTCACATATGGATTTGCAGCACCTAAGAAGACATGGAGACATCCTTAAGAGAACTGTTGGGGGCTATTTCATTGTACAGGGCAGAGCTGATGACACCATGAATCTTGGTGGCATTAAGGTACAACATCCTCAACAGAAAGGAGTAGTTTTGCTTTTGATACTTCATCTGTTGTATTTAGATTGATGTCTAATTTCGTGAAGCCCATAAATTTTAACTTTTCATTGTTATGTAGACAAGTTCTGTTGAAATTGAGCGTGTGTGCGATCGGGCCGAT
The DNA here is from genome assembly GCF_014843425.1 of Jatropha curcas. The sequence continues at coordinate 1,880,948 of NW_023590831.1, forward strand.
GAAAGCATCATGGAGACTGCTGCAATTAGTGTAGCGCCAGTAGATGGTGGTCCAGAACTCTTGGTAATTTTTGTGGTGTTAAAGAAGGGATTTAATGGTGAACCAGACAAGTTGAAAATGAAATTCTCCAAAGCCATCCAAAGCAACCTCAATCCTTTGTTTAAGGTTTGGCAATTTAATGTGTTTTCTTTAGTATGCACATTTGGCTCGTGCTCCGCACCACACAAATCATTTTCTTCTTTATCGAGATAATTAATTCACTTAGCTCACAAACTGACTCATTAACTCTTAACTGTTGGTCTAATTGACAAGTGGGTTACTTTCCATTTTTGTTGACCAAGATTCTAATCTCGCCTAATTAGATGAGAGTTATTTTCCTTCTTTGCAAACCTCTCGTCCTACCACAAATGGTCTAACCTTGATTGAACTGGGTAGACAGATCTAGTTTGTTGTTTGAGAATTGGCTTGTGATACTATTGACTACTAAACCACAAAGCAGGAAAGAAATACACACATACCAGTCTGGTGGAAATTAGGGGTATTACTAAACCACAAAGCAGGAAAGAAATACACACATACCAGTCTGGTGGAAATTAGGGGTATAGTGTAGTATATTTCACATGACAATCAAACTAAACAATTTGCTACACTTACATAGTGGTGCCCGTTATCAAAGAGCTTTATTTTATTTTGAGTTGCTGATGCATTTCGTTCGGATTCTGAACTATGATTGTTGACAGGTGAGCTTGGTTAAGGTTGTGCCTGAGTTTCCTCGAACTGCTTCTAACAAGTTATTAAGGAGAGTTTTGAGGGATCAAATGAAGCTTGAGTTATCCCTACGGAGTAAAATATAGCGGTGGCATATTCACCTAACATATCCTTCTAAATGGATGAATATAGTGTCCACAAGATGAACAGGTTGTCAGTGAATTTATCTGGTTCTTGAAACATTTCTGGATAGGATCCTGGAAATAAGGCAATGGTTCTTGAAATTCGCGTTTTTTCCTTCCATTTAGAGGTGGAAAATGGCAGGTGGCTCATGTATGAAAGCATGAAAATTTAAATTTATTGATGGAACTTCTTAAAATGTAAGTAGTAAATATTTAAAGAATTAATTTTCTGAAATTTTTATATGTGAAGGCCTCAAGCATATTCCAGGATGTTGTCTTAATTTCAAGATGTTTGTGGTTTTAACCTTGCTCTTTATTCCAAGATAACATGAGATCATTCCATAAATTTAGGAGTGTCTATAACTTGTTATTAGTAGAGTACTTTGTAAATAATTCAAGTCATTGTTTTGTTGTTTCAAAAGTAATTATGTAAGGAAAAGATTTTCCAAACAACAACAGATCAAGAATGATATTATTGGATAAACATTCAATAATCCTTTTTTTTTTCTTTATAAATAAAAAGACAACAAAAGATTAAGTTCTATGCATATATATACAAATTAAAAAATCAATGTTATATATTATCTTAACTGGAAATCTTACTCCAACGGCTTAATTAGAAAGTTTCAAGATATTCAAACCCAACGAGGCAAAAAGAAATCAAGAATTGCCTATAAATTAACAAAACCAGTCTTAGAACCATAAGCACCTCTGTATAACCGAAAAAAGCTATGGCGGAAAGCTTAAGTTCTACTCTCATCATCTATCTGATATTTATTGCTTTCTTTGTCATTTCTGCTACAGCAGCTAGAAATGGACTGAAAAAGCCATTTTCATTTTTTGCGTTAGACACCAACACATTAGGCAAAAATGATGCTTCCTTTAGTGGGAGTAACTTCACTTATGTGTGTGAACCTTTTTGGTATGCTGCCCTTGGGTTGGACATGGTAAATTTTGCTTTCTGTGACAAGTCCCTTCCCTATGAAGTTAGGGCTAAAAACTTAGTAAACCACATGACATTGCGAGAAAAGGTTCAGCGGCTTGGACATGTTGCTTTTGGTGTGCCTAGGTCAGGCCATTGCAGATGTTGTTTTTGGAAAATACAATCCTGGTAATTGACTGACTAATAATTTTTAATTAAGAAATTTTTTTAATAATTTTTCTGGTAATTGACTGACTAATAATTTTTAATTAAGAAATTTTTTTAATAATTTTTTTATTTTTTTATTTTTTTATTTTGGTTCAGGAGGAAGACTACCACTTACTTGGCATAAAGCTGATTATGTTGATCAACTACCAATAGAGGCCAAATAATGAATTAAGCTATCCAGGTCGAACTTACAAATTCTTTAACGGCTCTACAATTTACCCGTTTGGGTATGGACTCATCTACACTAGCTTCACTTATAAGTTAACATCTCCAAGAACATCAGTCCACATAAAAAGTTCTAACGACTTTTTCATTTTTTCGTTATGTCGTGTAAAAGAATATTTAAGAAATGACATAAATTTAATATACTGATTAAACTTGATTAAATTTATTAATTGTGCCCTAATAAGTTATCATCTATTAAAATTATACTCTTAATCATATAATATTTAATTTAATTACAACTATTATTAAGAATTTTATAATTATAATATATGTAACAGAAAACCTATAGATAATATTAATACTTAATTAATTAGGATGAGATGTGAGTGCATTTATTTATATGAATTCTATTATTTATATTTGAATAAAAAATAAATTTATTATATTACATATAATCGAATATAATTGGCATTTATTATTTGTTTTTGTTAAATTATTCTAACAAGTATATTTAAGGCAACTGTCACGACCCATTTCCGTGGGCCGGACCGGCACTAGGACCCAGGTAAGCTTAAGGCCCCCGAGGCCCATAGTAAACCTAAACCACTCAACTCAAGCATAGCACATCTCTAAACCACTCAAACTCAAGGCATAGGCACATTTTCATGTCAATAGGAACAGTAAGCCCATACAGATATGGATATAAATTTACATAATTTCGGAACCCAATTTTAAATTATCTTCAAACAAGTTGTTACCGTATGTGGGTCTAGAAATCAATAATCAATCACATTCATAATATGGGCATAGGACTGGTTACCGCATCCTGCATTAATAACATAAAAACCGATACACTATAAAGGTAACCATACGGCAGGCCCAACTGAAAAATTACAATCGACCCTACAACTGCGGAGTTCAAACCAATTGATTCGGATAATTAGAGTAGCGCATATAATTAATAATAATCTTCAATCTTATAAATAACAAAAAGTTATAAATTTATTTTGTAGAATCCGGGTGGAAAAATGACAGAGCTTCAAGTTGGATCAGCACTTCCTAAATACTAAAGAGAAGTTTGGAAAGAAGGGCGGTGAGTTTTGCAACTCAGTGAATAAAAATTATTGCACAACACACGCAGTCACACAAATATGTAAACATTTCAATCTAGTCATCCGACTAGTTATATGCTCACGCAGCCAGTCACACAAATTACACATACCAGCACTCACACGTAATGTCACTTTCAAGTAATCAAGCAAGTGGTAATTAGTCAGTGGCACCACTTGAAACCCAAACGAGCCGTCCTCACACATGGCTCGCCCTCTCGTACATGTGCACTAGGGAGCCGATCCCCCATACGGCCAACTGGTCTAATGCTCACTGACCAGTCCTCTCATTGTTTTTCCAGTCTCTCGTTTCTTTTCCATATCAACAGGAGGCAACCCGGTGGTCTCCATCCAATCTAGATTATCAGGAGGCCACCCCTGCGAACTACAAATCAAATCTAAGATTGTCAATGGTGCGGCAAACAACAAGAAGCCATTCCTGGTGAATTTCCATATAATCTAAATCCATCCAGCGGGTGCACAAGGGGGCGGCCGATCTCCCATTTTCCCGCGACGGTCGAAAGTATCATATCAAAGGACCGGCATCCATCTCAAGACCGTGGCCTCACAAACCCTGGTGGTCCACTTCATCCCAATTCCACACAAACAAGGCAACGTATAGCACAGCACAAGTAATCAAACAATGCTTTCAAAGTAATACACCAAATACATCCAAATGTACAATCATAAATATAATTATATAGTAACAGTGACATAATATATATTTAGGAAATAATTACTATGCAAATGCAATGTTGATATGCATTATTTATTATTACTCACAGTGAGGGAGAGCGAAGTCCTAGCTTTGATTCTGTCCTGGAGGAGCACTAGATGGACCTGGGCGATCTAAGCAAAGTAAGAATGACACAAAAAGAAATAATTATATCAGACAAAATATCTCCTTACCCTTCTAAGAATTTTATTTTATATTCTAAATTTTTCTACGTAATTTAATCTCGATATCTAATTTCTTTTCTGTACTAAAATTTTATCTTTCTATCTAGCTCTATTTTATTTGTTTTCGTTTGAATTATATTTTATTTCTTATTTTATTTTCTATTAAAATTTATTTTATTTTCTATCAAAATTTATTTTATTTTTTATACCGAATTTGTTTTTATTTTTCTACCGAAACTTATTTTATTTCTACCGAAATTTCGGCAGCATCTCCCCCTAAAAGTTGGACTATCCACCTGTTAAAATATACACAATTTATCTAAAAATTTCAAACCACACAGCCCATCCATCGGGCAATCAATCAATCAAATTTTTCCATCCTCCATCAATAACGTTATATCGAAACTTCATTAAATCAACAATAAAATTATAAATCTTGTAACTACTCACAATTACTAAATTAAATTAACTAAATTAATTCACTACAACCAATAAATTTAATTTAATTAACTACTATTACTAACATTAACTTAACTAAATTAATTGACTACTAATAATAAAAATTAGCTAATATTACTAACATTAATTTAACTAAATTAATTAACTACCAATAATAAAATTAATTTAATTAAATAATATTATTAAAATGAAATTATACCCAATATATTGTTGCCGGACTTTTTGGTTAACCGGAAATGGAGGTTGGTGGCCGGAGAGGAGGGTGGCGATGGCGGATCGACTGCGACAGCAAGGTGCGGCGGTGGCGCACGGTGGCTGGGTGGCGCGATCACCTGCTGTCTCGCCAGAAATGAAGACGCAGGCGCAGTGAAGGGAAAAAGGAAAGAAAGAAAGAAAAGAAAGAAAAAAGGAAAGAAAGGAAAAGCAGAAGAAAGAAGAAGCAAGAAGAAGAAGAGAAAAAGAAAAAAGAGAAGAGAGGAGAGGGGAGGGGTGGTGGTGGGAGCGGCTGTGGGTCCACCGGTGACTGACTGGAAGTGTTGGGTGAAGAGGCTGAGGGGTGAGCGTGTGAATAGTAGAGAGGAGGGAGTTTCTAAGATGGGTTTGGGGTCGAACCGGTTCGATTGCGCATTGTTGATTCGGCCGCAATCTTCGATTTTTAATTGGTTTTCGGCTTTTTCAAATCGTTTTTTTCGGTTCGGTTTCTCATAGTAATTCGCACTAAAAATATTTATATTATTTTCCACAGGCTGTCAGTATTCATTAAATTTACTGTCAGTTCATTAAATTTAATTGAATAACTTTTGAAAATAAAAATTCGGGTTGTTTCAGTCTTCCCCCCTTAAAAAAAAAATTCGTCCTCGAATTTAAGTAAGAAGCAAAATAAGGTTAGAATACATGCGAGTGAAAATACAAATTGTATTCAGCAAAAAGAAATGACTTAATACAATAACGCTTTACATGGAAGGAAAAAGATGAGGATATTCTCTTTGCATTTCAGCCGCTACTTCCCACGTGCATTCCTCCATCGAATGATTTCTCCATAAAACTTTAACCATAGGAATTTCTTTTGATCGCAGTTTACGGATCTGGAAGTCGAGGATTCTAATCGGTGTTTCTTCATATGTCAAATCTTCACCCACCTGAACCTCCTGTGGCTCTAACATATGAGATGGATCAGGAACGTACTTCCGTAGCATGGACACATGAAATACTGGGTGTACATGTGAAAACTCATTCGGCATGTCCAACTGATAAGCTACTTCTCCAATTCTTGCAACTACTGGGTACGGTCCAATATACCTCGGAGCTAGTTTGCCTTTCTTGCCAAAGCGGAGAACGCCCTTCATAGGAGATACTTTCAGAAAGACCAAATCTCCTACTTGAAATGTCACCTCTCTGTGCTTAGGGTCAGCATAGCTCTTCTGTCGATCAAATGCTGTCTTAATCCTGGCCCGAATAATAGGAACCTTTTCAGATGTGATTTGAATCAACTCAGGTCCTACCAGTTGTCTATCTCCTATTTCCCCAACAGATAGGAGACCTGCATTTCCTGCCATATAGAGCTTCATAAGGCGCCATGCCGATACTTGCTTGGTAACTGTTATTATAGGCAAACTCGATTAATGGTAAGTGCGTGTCCCAAAATCCTCCAAAGTCTAATACGCACATCCGAAGCATATCTTCCCTCCAAAGTCTAATACGCACATCCGAAGCATATCTTCCAGTGTTTGAATAGTTCTCTCAGATTGCCCATCAGTCTGCGAATGGAAAGCCGTACTGAAGTCAAGCCGGGTTCCCAAAGCTTTCTGCAATGACTGCTAAAATCTCAAAGTGAACTGCGTCCCCCTGTCCGAGATGATGGATACCGGAACCCCATGAAGGCGCACTATCTCTTTAACGTACAACCTTGCCAACCTGTCAGCATTATAAGAGGATCTCACTGGTAAGAAATGAGTTGTCTTGGTAAGTCGATCCACTATCACCCAAACCGAATCATAGCCTCCTGGCGTTTTCAGTAGTCCAACCACAAAGTCCATAGTGATCCTTTCCCATTTCCATTCTGGTATCGGTAATTGTTGCATTAATCCAGAAGGTCTTTGATGCTCTGCTTTCACCTGCTGACATGCGAGACATCTGGGTACGAATGAAGACACAGGCGCAGTGAAGGGAAAAAGGAAAGAAAGAAAGAAAAGAAAGAAGAAGAAGAAGAAGAAGAAGAAAAAGAAAAAGAGAAGAGAGGGAGGAGGGGAAGAGAGGGAGGAGGGTGGTGGCTGGGGAAGGCTTGTGGGTTCACCGGTGACTGACTGGATAGTGTGTGAGAGACTGACTGGAAGTGTGTGAGAGGTGAGGGGTGAGCGTTGAATATAGAGAGGAGGGAGTTTCTAGATGGTTTGGGTCGAACCGGTTCGATTCGATTTGATTCGACCCAAATCTTTGATTTTTAATTGGTTTTCGGCTTTTTCAATCGTTTTTCAGTTCGGTTTCTCATAGTATTCACACTAAAATATTTATATTAATTTCCAGGCTGTCGATTCATTAAATTTAATTGAATAACTTTTGAAAATAAAAATTCGGGTTGTTTCAGTAACTAAGACAAATAAATTTTTATTTAAGAATAATTCTAAACATAATTTTGTAAAAAATTCAATTGAATTTCTTAAATCAAATTACGACTAGACATACTAAACATGAAAAAAAACATGAAAAATTCATTTATAAATAAATTCTTTCAGTTACGAACTGTTCCCAGAATACATCTTTTACTGTAGCAGCACGGCCCATAATACATCATTTACCGAAGCACAGCAGGCTCTCGATTGCCAGGCTTAGGGACTGTTCCCAGAATACATCGTTTACTCTAGCAATTGCAGCGGTAGGCGCTTGAAAGTTATTTGAGGCCTCCTTCGATGAAGATAAATTCGTGTCCCCATTTCCACCATTCCTGTGATTTGTGTCCCCATTTCCACCATTCCTGTGATTTGAACTAACCATCATATCGAATTCTTTACCATTATCATTAAACTTTGATTCTCGAGATCTGTGAAATTCGTGATGTGGTACAGCCGTCCTAGCTGAAGAAGGATTCCAATTGGCTTGAAGTGTAGAAGATGCGAGAGTGAGATTTAGATCGCAGGATGAATCGGCCTCATCTGTTGTTGCTGCTGCTGCTAAACAGGAAACTGGACCTACATGCGATTCAGCCGTGTCGATGGTCAATGAATCTGCTGATGGAGAGGAAACTGAGTAAGAGAAGGAATTTAGAGAATAAGAGTTTGTATTAGAGATTGTTGTTTGTTTTGTGGTTAGTGATAGATATAATAGAATATAATTGGCATTTATTATTTGCTTTTGTTAAATTATTCTGACAAGTATATTTAAGGTAACGAAGACAAATAAATTTTTATTTAAGAATAATTCTAAACATAATTTTGTAAAAAATTCAATTGAATTTCTTAAATCAAATTAATACATCATTTACCGAAGCATAGCAGGCTCTCGATTGCCAGGCTTAGGGACTCTTCCCAGAATACATCGTTTACTCTAGCAATTGCAGCGGTAGGCGCTTGAAAGTTATTTGAGGCCTCTGATAAGTGTTAATTTTATAGTGTTTTTAATATAGTTTTTATTAGATTTTGAGAAAGTTTTTATTACTTTAAATCACTTTTAGTATAATTATGTGGCGCAGAAAAGAGCTTTATAACACAAGGCACTTGACTTGTAGCATAAGAGAAAATTTCAGGAATTTGGCACAGAAAAGAACCTTATAACACAAGGCACTTAACTGGTAACACGCCCAGCCCGTGCTAAAAGGCACGGCCGTACTACAAGGGTCCCAAGGCGTGTCAAGCATAACACGCCCAAGGCAACTTTAGGCAGACTTCCAGAGAAAAGCATGCCAAGCCCGTGCTACCTGGCACGCCCGTGCCTCAATGCTTCACCAGCCCGTGCTACCTAGCACGCCCCGTGTTTCATTGGCCAGACTTCCAGAGAAAAGCACGCCCAGCCCGTGCTACCTGGCACGCCCGTGCCTCAAAGCACATCCAGCCCGTGCTAGGAAGCACGCCCGTGCTGCGCAGGCGGAACTAGCGAGAATTTAATGCGCAAATCAAGCTTTTTCTCACATGGGCCAACCTCGGAGAGTTTCCTAAACACACTAAACAAGACCTGGACCTATTCTTGGGGAAAAAGGAGTCCTAATCAAGAAAAAATCAAGAACCTAAACAGTTATGATCTCCTATAAAGGATTTTGCACTAAATAAGGATTCTATTTCCTAAAAGGAGTCAAACTTGCCTTCAAGAACTCTATATATTAGATCCTCTCGTTTTTTAGGCAATTTCTTTACATAATTCGTTTCTCTCTCAAGGATTCAAAGCATCAAAAATTGTGGCCAAGATTTCAAGGAAGCGCCATCAACATAGTTGGTGATACAGTTTTTATTCTAAAACTCTTTCCATCTTGTTTCTTTCTTTCTTTATTATTGTTCTTTTTAAATTTGAGAATGGCCCAAGCATGAATTGAGTTTATTTAATTACTATGTCCAGCTAAATCTCTTATACTAGGGATTTGAATGGTGCTTAAGATTCGATTCACCAGTTTATGATATTAGATTTGTTTTTCTTTTGTTTCTCGTTATAAAATTATTTATTGTGCTTAATGCTTCCAGGCAGCTTCCAGGCAGAATTTTTCCCCTGGATTGAACTATTTCATTAATCACTATCGGGAGAAGGGTTTTTGATATGAAAAAGATAATAAATTACTTGAGAATAGTAACTTGATGCGCTATATGGTTTGACTCAAGGGGGGTTTTCATAAGTTAATAAAGTATTAAGTTGTGAACTCACAAAACAACCACAAAACCTAATAATCTGATTTACGTTTAATTTCACTATTAAAGATAGGTAATTAAACTGGATTAGAATAGCTAACAATAAATCGGGAGAGCTTGTTAGTAACTTTAAGGTTGTTTCTCCTACTTGAACAATTATAGTTGATTAATAAACTAATAGAATAAGCTGGATAGAATTAAGTGAAATCAAATTCCCTAGTAGCTTAATCCTCTGATTTCTTTTCACCTAAATTTTGTGTTTTGAATTTTGTTGTTTTGATCTCTTCTATTTTTTACTGTTAAATTTTATTTACCTTACAGCGATCTCCTTTATCGTCGTCTAAAATATAATGGTGTTAACATAATTTTGGTAATTGATAAACAATCCCCTGTGGATAGCGATACTTTCTTACTCTAAATACTTGTTGCGATTTCGTAACACTTGCGAAAAAAAAAAAAAACCGCTGTCAGCCTCCTTCGATGAAGATAACATTCGTGTCCCCATGTTGTCACCGATTCTTGTGATTTGAAATAACACTGCATATCGAATTCTTTACCCATTATCATTTAAGACTTTGATTCTCGAGATTGGCGAACATTTCGTGGATGTGGTAGCAGCCGTCTGCTGAATTAAGGATTCCAATTGGCTTGAAGTGTAAGAAGATGGCGAGAGTGCAGATTTAGTCGGCAGGATGAATCGGCCTCATCTGTTGTTGCTGTACTAGCTACACAGGAAAACTGGAGCCTACATGCCGATTCAGCGTCGATTCAGCCGTGTCGATGGTCAATGAATCTGCTGATGGAGAGGAAACTGAGTAAGAGAAGGAATTTAGAGAATAAGAGTTTGTATCAGAGAATGTTGTTTGTTTTGTGGTTAGTGATAGATTTGTTGTTGGATGCTGATTTTGGGAACAGTTTTCTTGCTGGAAAACAAAACAATTCATTTCTTCTTTTGTCTTGAAGAGAATCGATGCTAATCCGAAACTTATGGTGCTAGAGCCTAGAGGGTCTTTGATTTTGGTCTTTCTGAGTAATTTCTCATGAACCAACTGTCAAAGTTGGTTGTGGTGTGCCCAGTTAAATGGGACCCATACGCTTTGAATGAAGAAAAAAAAAAAGAAAGAGGAAAATGTTTTTACAGTACACACGTTTTCTTTGAAAAGAATCGGTGGACGCGTTATTTACGCGTCCTTCTCTCCTCTTCAATACACACCAATAAGAAAAAAGAGAGAGAGTGAGAGCAATTGTGAGAGAGAAAAATAAAGAAGATATTATTCAAGAAGAAAAATTAAACTTAATTTTTCTTGAAAGAGTGTTGTGAGTGTATGTAAACACTATTTATTTTTCTTCTATAAAAGATCTGTGGCAGTCCGGAGACGTAGGCAAGATTGGCCGAACTCCGTTATCAAATTGTGTGTTATTATTTTCTTTTGCTCCCTCGTAAAGAGGATTTTGCGTAATTTTTTCTCAACAACTGGTATTATCAGAGCCGAAGGTTTCGGCAGGTCTAGCGGGTCAGATAGTGGTACCGGATCCGTGGATATATTTTGAAAACAAATATACCACGACGATAAGAAAATTACGACGAGTCCATCGGTGCTGTCCGCTCGTATATTTTGAAAACAAATATACCACGACGATAAGAAAATTACGACGAGTCCATCGGTGCTGTCCGCTCGGAAAGGCATTATAGAATCGACTCAGTGGTGAATAGTAAAACAATAACTCAAAGTTGGTAGTAAACAGTACTATTGGCGTTACTGTTGCTGAGCCCGTTAAACCCAGCACTATTGGATAATGATACGTTGCTTAGTCAGGTAATGGCACATAAATGTTGATGTCACTTCTGTTTTGCTGTTATATCAATGTTGTGGGCATCAGTTGCATCAAAGCCATCAAATAGCTTAAGTAAAAGCTTCAATAAATTTCAGTTGTTCTGTTAGATCTCCATCTAGCATTTAGTAGCCTGCCTATTGTTGGAGAACTATCAAATCCCTGTAGCTAAGGAAATGTAATAAAGCATTTAACTGCCCATGGCTTAATTGTTATATTTGAGATTTTCACATATGGATTTACAGCACCTAAGAAGACATGGAGACATCCTTAAGAGAACTGTTGGGGGCTATTTCATTGTACAGGGCAGAGCTGATGACACCATGAATCTTGGTGGCATTAAGGTACAACATCCTCAACAGAAAGGAGTAGTTTTGCTTTTGATACTTCATCTATTGTATTTAGATTGATGTCTAATTTTGTGAAGCCCATAAATTTTAACTTTTCATTGTTATGCAGACAAGTTGTGTTGAAATTGAGCACGTGTGCGATCGGGCCGATGAAAGCATCATGGAGACTGCTGCAATTAGTGTAGCGCCAGTTGATGGTGGTCCAGAACTCTTGGTAATTTTTGTGGTGTTAAAGAAGGGATTTAATGGTGAACCAGACAAGTTGAAAATGAAATTCTCCAAAGCCATCCAAAGCAACCTCAATCCTTTGTTTAAGGTTTGGCAATTTAATGTGTTTTCTTTAGTATGCACATTGTTTTCTTTAGTATGCACATGTGGCTGGTGCTCCTCACCACACAAATCATTTTCTTCTTTATCGAGATAATTATTTCATTAGCTCACAAACTGACTATTAAAATATCACCGATTAATTTAGTTACCATTGCTATAATAAGCCAAGACTTGGGAAGCCTTAAGCCCAAAGTTGGAGGTTCAAGCCCACATTCTAGAATACTCCAAATTACTCCACCCAAAACATATTTTGTATAATGTCAACATAGTTCTAGAATTCTCCATATAATCTAAACCGTCCATTTTTGTAGACAAATCTTAGCCGTACATAGAGGAGGTGGAAATGCCTATAAATACCACCCCTCACCTCATTTGTAACAGCCAAGCAAACCAAGCAAACACCATGCAAAAATCAAGTAAGTAATCATTTCCTTAGCTTTGTGAATGTTTGCTTCTTATTAATACAATTATATTTGGTGTTTTGTGTTAGTATTATTCTGGTTGCCTTTCCCGTTATTATTCTTGGTGTTATAAATTATTAATCAATCTTGGAGTTTATCACTGTGTTAATATTCAACAAGTAGTATCAGAGCATTAATCCAACACTGACTTATTAACTCTAACTGTTGGTCCAATTGACAAGTGGGTTTACTTTCCATTTTTGTTGACCAAGATTCTAATCTCGCCTAATTAGATGAGAGTTATTTTCCTTCTTTGCAAACCTCTCGTCCTACCGCAAATGGTCTAACCTTGATTGAACTGGGTAGACAGATCTAGTTTGTTGTTTGAGAATTGGCTTGTGATACTATTGACTACTAAACCACAAAGCAGGAAAGAAATACACACATACCAGTCTGGTGGAAATTAGGGGTATCCAGTCTGGTGGAAATTAGGGGTATAGTGTAGTATATTTCACATGACAATCAAACTAAACAATTTGCTACACTTACATAGTGGTGCCCGTTATCAAAGAGCTTTATTTTATTTTGAGTTGCTGATGCATTTCGTTCGGATTCTGAACTATGATTGTTGACAGGTGAGCTTGGTTAAGGTTGTGCCTGAGTTTCCTCGAACTGCTTCTAACAAGTTATTAAGGAGAGTTTTGAGGGATCAAATGAAGCTTGAGTTATCCCTACGGAGTAAAATATAGCGGTGGCATATTCACCTAACATATCCTTCTAAATGGATGAATATAGTGTCCACAAGATGAACAGGTTGTCAGTGAATTTATCTGGTTCTTGAAACATTTCTGGATAGGATCCTGGAAATAAGGCAATGGTTCTTGAAATTCGCGTTTTTTCCTTCCATTTAGAGGTGGAAAATGGCAGGTGGCTCATGTATGAAAGCATGAAAATTTAAATTTATTGATGGAACTTCTTAAAATGTAAGTAGTAAATATTTAAAGAATTAATTTTCTGAAATTTTTATATGTGAAGGCCTCAAGCATATTCCAGGATGTTGTCTTAATTTCAAGATGTTTGTGGTTTTAACCTTGCTCTTTATTCCAAGATAACATGAGATCATTCCATAAATTTAGGAGTGTCTATAACTTGTTATTAGTAGAGTACTTTGTAAATAATTCAAGTCATTGTTTTGTTGTTTCAAAAGTAATTATGTAAGGAAAAGATTTTCCAAACAACAACAGATCAAGAATGATATTATTGGATAAACATTCAATAATCCTTTTTTTTTTCTTTATAAATAAAAAGACAACAAAAGATTAAGTTCTATGCATATATATACAAATTAAAAAATCAATGTTATATATTATCTTAACTGGAAATCTTACTCCAACGGCTTAATTAGAAAGTTTCAAGATATTCAAACCCAACGAGGCAAAAAGAAATCAAGAATTGCCTATAAATTAACAAAACCAGTCTTAGAACCATAAGCACCTCTGTATAACCGAAAAAAGCTATGGCGGAAAGCTTAAGTTCTACTCTCATCATCTATCTGATATTTATTGCTTTCTTTGTCATTTCTGCTACAGCAGCTAGAAATGGACTGAAAAAGCCATTTTCATTTTTTGCGTTAGACACCAACACATTAGGCAAAAATGATGCTTCCTTTAGTGGGAGTAACTTCACTTATGTGTGTGAACCTTTTTGGTATGCTGCCCTTGGGTTGGACATGGTAAATTTTGCTTTCTGTGACAAGTCCCTTCCCTATGAAGTTAGGGCTAAAAACTTAGTAAACCACATGACATTGCGAGAAAAGGTTCAGCGGCTTGGACATGTTGCTTTTGGTGTGCCTAGGTCAGGCCATTGCAGATGTTGTTTTTGGAAAATACAATCCTGGTAATTGACTGACTAATAATTTTTAATTAAGAAATTTTTTTAATAATTTTTGGTGTGCCTAGGTCAGGCCATTGCAGATGTTGTTTTTGGAAAATACAATCCTGGTAATTGACTGACTAATAATTTTTAATTAAGAAATTTTTTTAATAATTTTTGTAATTTTGTAATTTTGTAATTTTTTTATTTTGGTTCAGGAGGAAGACTACCACTTACTTGGCATAAAGCTGATTATGTTGATCAACTACCAATTGAGGCCAAATGATGAATTAAACTATCCAGGTCGAACTTACAAATTCTTTAACGGCTCTACAATTTACCCATTTGGGTATGGACTAAGCTACACTAGCTTCACTTATAAGTTAACATCTCCAAGAACATCAGTCCACGTTAAAAGTTCTAACGGCTTTTTCATTTTTTCGTTACGTCGTGTAAAAGAATATTTAAGAAATGACATAAATTTAATATATTGATTAAACTTGATTAAATTTATCAATTGTGCCCTAATAAATTATCATATATTAAAATTATACTCTTAATCATATAATACTTAATCAATATAATTATTTAAATTTAATTGCAATAATTTTCAAGATATTTAAGAAATGACATAAATTTAATATATTGATTAAACTTGATTAAATTTATCAATTGTGCCCTAATAAATTATCATATATTAAAATTATACTCTTAATCATATAATATTTAATTTAATTGCAACTATTTTCAAGAATTTTATAATTATAATATATATCACAGAAACCTATATATAATATTAATACTTAATTAATTAGGATGAGATGTGATTGCATTTATTTATATGAATTCTATTATTTAAAATAAAGTTATTATATTACATATAATAGAATATAAACGGTGTTTATTATTTATTTTTATTAAATTATTATATTAAGTATATTTATAGTAATTAAAGACAAATAAATTTTTATTTAAGAATAATTCCGAATATAATTTTATAAAAAATTCAATTGAATTACTTTACGTCAAACTACAGCGAGTAACTGTTCCAAGAATTCATCGTTTGACTGTTCCAAGAATTCATCGTTTACTCTAGCAGGTACAGCCGGTAATACATCATTTACCGCAGCAGGCTCTTGATTGTTAGGCCGTTCAGTTAGAAACCGTTCCCAGAATAAATCGTTTACTCTAGCAATTGCAGCGGTAGGCGCTTGAAAGTTATTTGAGGCCTCCTTCGATGAAGATAAACTATTGTCCCCATTTCCACCATTCCTGTGATTTGAACTAACCATCATATCGAATTCTTTACCATTATCATTAGACTTTGATTCTCGAGATCTGCGAAATTCGTGATGTGGTACAGCCGTCCTAGCCTAGCTGAATAAGGATTCCAAAGGATTCCAATTGGCTTGAAGTGTAGAAGATGCGAGAGTGAGATTTAGATCGCAGGATGAATCGGCCTCATATGTTGTTGCTGCTGCTGCTACACGGGAAACTGGACCTACATGCGATTCAGCCGTGTCGATGGTCAATGAATCTGCTGATGGAGAGGAAACTGAGTAAGAGAAGGAATTTAGAGAATAAGAGTTTGTATTAGAGATTGTTGTTTGTTTTGTGGTTAGTGATAGATTTGTTTTTGGATGCTGATTTTGGAAACAGCTTTCTTGCTGGAAAACAAAGCAATTCATTTCTTCTTTTGTCTTCGAAGAGAATCGATGCTAATCCGAAACTTATTTCGAAGAGAATCGATGCTAATCCGAAACTTATAGTGCTAGAGCCTTGAGGGTCTTTGATTTTGGTCTTTCTGAGTAATTTCTCATGAACCAACGGCTAATACAAAAAGTAATTAAAGTAAGTGGTTAGTGGCTCATATTTGTTTGATTAGGTAATTTGTCAAACCGATGTTTTAAAAAATTGAATGGTACCGGTGGGTCGCATCAATCTGAATTTACTTGAAAAATCAGATTGATTCTATACAAACCGGACAAATCCAGAAATCGGGAGAACCGGCAGAAACGGGTTTTTGGGTTCTTCTCTGCTAAATCTTGTTCTTTACTCATCATTACTGATGAAAATTGATTGCGTGCTTCTATTATTTTCAATTGCATCCGCATAAGATCTGGTGCGGTGAAATGGAAGAATGGAAAGAGAGCTGGATTAACAGAGAAATAGAGAGGGAGAGGGGGTATCTGGTGCAGTGATCGGATGGGAATATAACCACGATATATGGGCTGGTCTGTGGGCGGAGCTTCAGCTTTCCGTTCTCCGCCCACTGCGGTAGCTTGGTAATTTAAGCACAATTAGTGATAGGAGTTGGATACCTTTGGGTTGCCTATTGGCGCTCATGAAACCCAACTCCAATTGGATCACGCCCAATGGCCCCAATTGGACCATTCTTGGCATTTCCTTAACCATGCTTGGTCCCATTTTTCTATTAAGTCATAATGAAATGACAAAAACACCCTTGGTCATTTTAACTCGAGCTTGGTCCCCTTTTTACTCTCCTTTGCTCCCTTTTGCGCCATTTTATCTTTTGTAGCTGTAGTGCCTGAAAGTACAACAATATATTAAAAAAAAAAAAATGATAAAATCAATTAAGAAAAAGATACCCTTTAATAACCAATCAATCAGTTTATTAATATAAACATAAAAACAATTATAGAACAAAGCCAAATAAATAACAATTTAAGAAAAAGAAAACAATTGAATATTGTAATCAACCACAAAACCCATTAAAAACGAAAAGAAAAAAAAGAAAAAAAGAAACGAGGCAACGAGGAGGAACCTGGAGGACCCAAAAGCACGCCAAGTGAGAGTACCCGAAAGAAACGAAGCAGAAACGGCCGAAAGAGAGCCCAGTGATTAAAATAGAAGATCCCTCCACCATCAACATCCCCACCTCCGCCAACTTCTCCACCGCCGCCTTCATCATCTCCACCTCCACCATCTCTGTGTATTTTTATTTATTTCTCTTCTCCAAAGCTCGAATACATCCTTGTCATGGACAAAAAGACTGCAAAATCTTGGCTAAAGGCACATGAGAGTGTTTTCTATGGTTGTTTTCATAGTGTCAATGTCCATGTGGTGTTTAACGCCAAATACGCAGTGGACTATGGTGTTTGCCTCTGGGCGGCTGGAGTCAGTGGCTAGTCGGGGATATTTACAGGTGAAGCCATTTTTAATTAGGTAAGAGAGTAGGATTATTGTTTAGTTTGTTGTAATAAAAGCTTCTAAAGGATATGAAGCTGTTATGTTGCATATATATTAAGTACAGGGAAAATAATTAATTTGTCGTGAGTCCACTGTTACATGGAAAGAGGGAAGTTGGCAAATCTGCAAACTTGCTCGAGCTTGTGGCAGAAGACAAGGGTAAGTTTGTCAAATTTATATATTTTTTCTCACCTCTCTCTTATTATTTCTTAATTTTACTCTTATTATTTCTAGAAAAATGTTGGAAAAAGTCTACTGTCGGAATTAGTAGAAATTTTCTTTTTTTCTGACTTAATTAGGCTATCTATTTACGTCAAACTACTGAGAATTATAACGTGATGTTGAAATTCATTTAGGGTTCAAAATGAGAGCAATCATTGAGAATAATAAAAATTGATCAATGCAAAATTTAGTTGATTGCTGTGGCATCAATTAGTTTGAACTTTTAAAACCAAAATCGACTCAAACCTAACTGGGTCAGTCTGTTTTTAGTTAATTTTTCGGTTCAGTTTTAAAGTTTATCATTTTGGACTTCATGAAACCGAAACCGAACCAGAGCAATAAGATGCTCAATCAATAAGTCAAACACTGGTTATCTTCTACTAACTGATTCAAATTTCCAATTGTTATATGTATGTCAGACGTCACTCAAAAGGAACAAACTTAGGACGTGCAGGGGAAATCAATGGACCTAGGTTCGTAGGTTCTTTGTAACAAATTTTAACCTCTTTCAGAAATACTCTATTCAATATCCTGAAGTAAGCAATTACTTCATCTGTGTATATCATTTTAGGTAAAACTAAGAGAATGAAGTGTTTTGTCTTTTGTAAGTTGCATTTTCTACTCAATCTGGTGCTTACAAATGATTTCCAGGCTTATTGGTCAATTGTTCTAAGAGAGCTTTCATTTGTATTTCATCAAGCCCAAAAGTGTACTCTTGACACCACTGACAAATTGAAACATCGGAGAACATGGCTGCCAGGTTCAGT
The DNA here is from genome assembly GCF_014843425.1 of Jatropha curcas. Next base: position 1,899,432 of record NW_023590831.1, read on the forward strand.
TCTGAATACTGCTGAATGCTGTTTGCAGTCTGCAAGTCATCCTAGAAAAAAAGATGAGATTGTAGCAATTGTGTAGAGAGATGAAAATGATAATTCCAAAGTGAATCATATGACATTGAAAGAACTTCAAGAACAGGTTATATAATATTCCATGTCCTTGTACGAATCTAATAGTTCTTTTTTTTTTTTTTTTTAAAATGATATATTCCAAAAGTGAATATATGAATTTGAAAGAACTTTTCAAGAACAGGTTAATAATGAATATTCCATGTCCTTGGTACGAAAATCTTAATAGTTCTTTTTTTTTTTTTTTTGTTGCTCTATGCTTCGTTTTCAAAATAGGGTAACATGATTGAGAATGAACTCAATAGATATTCGTTAACATTGGATTCAGAATGGGTGTCCTGATTTAGTATTCGGTTCCCAATTCTATCATGGGTTGTTTCTAAAAGTAAGTTAAAATCTAATAGTTTTTTTTTTTTTTTTTTTGTATGCTCTATGCTTCGGTTTCAATAGGGTAACATGATAGAATGATAATAATTTCGTTAACATTGGATTCAAATGGGTGTCTGATTTATAATTCGGTTCCAATTCTATCATGGGCTGTTTCTAAAAGAAGTTAAAGAAACTATAAATAATATTTTCACTTTGTAAAATTGTGACAAAAGAGAGTTTTTACCATTTTCTACTTATACATGTTGAGTTGCAGTTGGTGGCTAATGCACTAGATGCAATGTTTACAAAGGGCGATGCGATGGCAATTGACATGCCAATGACAGTCAATGCTGTTGTTACATACTTGGCTACTGAATTAGCAGGATTTGTTGTTTTATTGATAGCTGACAGCTTTGCAGCCAAGGAAATTGCCAGTGGTTTGCATATTTTCAATGCTGAAGCTATCTTTACTCAGGTAAGTTTTAGTTTTCATGTCGTAGTGCTTGAAAACAGTGAAATTTCCGAAAGGATTTGAAGTTACTTGGTCTACAGTATACATGATTCCTCTATGAGACTTTTGTATGCTGAAGATACATCTTTTTCCTTCGCATCCTAAATGGACCTGTATCTAACACGTGTTCTGTTTCAGTCTGCATATGATACTCTGTCTCTGTCTCCTCCTTACTCTTTTGGGGCTCTGATACCTGCCTAGAGGAGTACGAAAATTTCCATTGCATAGGTAAAAAGCACTTTCTAAATTTTGATAATTGTTGTGATGTGAAACCTTTTATATGAAATTAAATCGTCTTAACTGGGCCCTTTACTTTGGATGCTGCTGCTACAATAAGGTCCATAATGCAACAAATCTTATGGAGACGAAATTGCAAAATGCTCCTTTGGAGCTGCATATTGTTTTTGTGTGATTAACTTGAATTGAATTGTAGAATACACCAAGGAAGTCATGGTTATGTCTGCATCCTTAGGTAACAGTGCATCATGTTTTTTGGTGGTTCAAATGTGCAATCAAAAAGATTAATGTTTCTAAATGCTATTGGCATTTGCGAAAATAGATAGCAAACTGAATTGGTTCTCAGAAATCCCAGCTTTTGAAAAATCGACTTTTTGAAACAAATGATGACTCCTAACGAAAGCAGAGAACATGTTGCTGGTTGAACAAGTTTCAGTCATCAACTGACTAATAATTGATTTGTTAAGATTCCATAAAACCTTAACATTGCTTCAGATAAGCACAGTTGATCTGAGTCAAAAACAATTAACATGTTTTGTCAAGGATAATGTCAGGGCAAAGGAACTGACTTAACTATTGTCTTGCTAGTAGGCCCACGTAAGTGGTGGCATTTGCATATAAAACTACTGATTGTTTAGTTTTAGTTTTAGCAGAGAGCAACCCCTTATAAGAGTTCATTCAAAGTTTGCTTGGAGAATGATCTGCAAGTAGCAACTGAATGGTGTCACTGTCAGGTATGAGAAGTGAAGTAAGCAATTGATTCTGCCCCAAAATGAGATGGGATGAAAGTATCTCAGTGCCTATCTGTCTCTGGTTGAGTGCCTCCCATTTTTATGTCATTTGGGTTGAGCTGAGGCTGGCCTCTAAAATATTGAATCAAATGAGCTTCATACCTTGGTGGAAGCCCTTATTTGGAGCACCTAATGTCATAGAAACGGTATTAAATTAAGTAATCTTAATTTACTCGTGTTATTATGCTTGTGAATCAGCTAGAAGAGAGGACTAACTCCTCTGTATTGCTATTATATAAACAGGCTCACTTGTACTTTTTCTAATACACTGAAATAAACATTCTCATAGAATTTCTTTCCTTCTAACTCCCTTCTTCATACTTATGACACGGATCAATTAAAACATGAACTGAAGGTTGCTGTTGCTTCAATTTGAATTGACTTAAAAAAAATCATAAGTGAAATCGGATGAACCGGAGAAATCTAGATATTAAACTATTTGGGGCCACCACAATCATTTTCAACTCACTGCATTTAGGGAAACACAACATATTCACAATTTTTTTGACAAATGCTTTTATAATTAAGATATGATCTGATTTTTAACCACACCCTTTCCTATTGTTGATTCTGATTTCTCTTCTACACAGATCTTCTTATCAGATGCTCGTTTTGCAGAGTTACAGCTATCAGTGGCTTTCTACTTGATGATAATGATGAGACTGATGACAAGTTACTATGTTTAGGCTCATCTGATTGGGGACGTTGATTGACAACCATTGGGGGAAGGTGGTGGCTACAGCTCGGAGTCCTGATATGAATTGGTCGACGATGGCAATGACAAGCTTCTGAGGGAAAGAACGGCACTACTAGTTTTCTGCTATTCTTCCACTGAGAAGAACCAGACCAACCAACATCTAGAAATTTTTTTAAGCCTTGCAAAACATTTTCTTTTTTTTTGTTTTGGCCCCCTTTTAATTATTTTTAAAATTTTTCCTCATCCCCCTTAATTATTTTGGAGTATCCTTCATTGATGATCTTTCTCAAATACCTTTCGTGTCCCTCAATCCGTCGCTGAAGGGCTTTTTGTACCTATGTCAAGCATATTCAAATATATTTTTTGGATGAATATTGCATTTGGGAATAGATATCTAAATTTCAATTCCTGGTAATTTTTTTAATTCCATATATGTATATACCCTGTTCATTTGCCTTCAGTTAATACAAAGTATGGCATACCTCAAGTTGTTCATGCAACCGTTTTTGAACTTCTATTTGCGAGCGCATAGCCATAGCCTCAGCAATATGATTTGCACTGCGACAAGAAAATACCAGGAAAAACAAACATCAACTCAATACTCTGAAACCGTAACTATAGATGATCCCAAAAAGGGTTGATGCTACGACGGCACGACAAAAACTAAAATAGCCTATTTCTTTATATTTACCTCAGAAAATCCGAGGATACTTCCAAATCCCGGTCCTGGGGTACATCATTTGTGACAGGCCCTTGATTACCATTTCTGCCATCAGAAATAACCAACATATGAAATTCTTTACCATTATCATTAAACTTTAGTTCTGGAGATTTGGGAAATTCCTGATGCGGATCAGGCATCCCAGCTGAATAAGGACTCCTATTGGCTTGAAGTGTAGAAGGTCCAAGAGTCAGATTTAGATTGCAGGAAATATGCCTATCAAACTCGTCATTTGAAATCGGACATGGCGTCCACCCGAAACGCGGCCGTTTCTGGATAGTTACTGACGGACCATCGCCGGAATTCTGTGCCTCATATGTTGCTGCTAGTGCACGAGAAACTGAGCCCACACGCGATTCAGCCGTGTCGATGGTCAATGAATTGGCTGATGGAGAGGAAACAGAGTGAGAGAAGGAATTTAGAGAGAAAGAGTTTGTATCAGAGATCGTTGTTTGTTTGGTGGTTAATGATAGATTTGTTGTTGGATGCTGAATGTCAAAAGAGCTTTCTTGCCGGAAAATAAAGCAATTCATTTCTTTCTTGCTGCTAATCAGAATCTGCTACTGTGTCTTTGATTTTATTAGTATTTATAATCAGAAATTTGCATTTTTGCAATTCTACTAAATTCTAAAATATTCACCATAAAAAATAATTTCTTTTTCTTTCCTCTCTTTCGTTCCACCTTCGTAGACTGGACAAAAACAGGTTCTATATTGTTAAGAAATTTCCAAGAACCCATTAAAGGTACGCGCTTATTAACCCATTAGGATTTAGGGTCTTTCCAAGTAAGTTGGTGGCCCTTTTTTCTTTCATTTTCGTCTTTCTAAGTAGTTTCTGTCAACCAAATGTAAGCCATGGATTAGGTCAATGACAGGCTTTTTCGCAAGTGTACGAAATCGCTACAAGTAGTAAAAAATAAGTAGAGTATCGTCCCATAAGAATTGTATACCAAATATCAAAATTGTTTTAACTTACTATTATTCAGATGGCAATAGGGAGAATTATTTTAACGAAATTCTAAATGAGTAAAAGAGAAATAAAAGAAATCAAGTAAGGCAATTCGATGAAAAAAAACCAAGGATTAAAAACTACTTTCAGATGGCAAATGGGAGAATTATTATTAACCGAAATTCTATTATGAGTTTAAAAGAGAATAAAGAAATCAATGTAAGTTTGTCAAATTCGATGAAAAAAAACCAACAAGGATTAAAAACTACTAGAGATTTTGATTTCACTTAATTCTATTCAATTTATTTTATTAGTTTGTTAATTAGTTTTAATTGTTCAAGTAGGGGAGATAACTCTAAAATCACTAACAAGCTCTTCCAATGTATTATTAGCTATTTTAACTCTGTCTAATTACCTATCTTCCAATAGTGCAATCAAACATAAATTGAATCATTAAGTTTTATAGTTTGTTTATGAATTGATAACCTAAGGTCGTTAACTTATGAAAACCCACATGAGTCAAACCATATGGATTCTGCATCAAGTTATTATTCCCATGTAATTTATTACATTTTTCATATCAAAAACCCTTCTCCCGATAGTGATTAATGAAATAAATCAATTCAAGGGATGAAAATAAATCAATTCAAGGGAAAACTCTTGCCTGGAAGCATTAAGTTAATAATAAATTATAACTTAATAATAAATTATACTTTGAACAAAGAAAAACAAATCTAATATTATAAATTGGAAAAGAAATTAAGCTACATCAAATCCCTAGTATAGGAGTTTGGTTCGACATAGTAATTAAATAAAACTCAATTAAACTTGTAAATACTCCCATAAAGAATAATAAACAAAAAGAGAGTTTAGAAATAAAAACTAGTCAACGATAGACTTGAACGACTTCCTTGACTCTTGACACCAATCTTGAATACTTGAATTCTATGTAGAAAATAATAGAACAAGAGATGGAATATACAGTGAATGGATTTGACCCCTGATCATGGCTAGTCTCTCTCTTTATATAGACTTTCTGGAATATCCTCGTGTAAGTTTTGGAAAGTGAATCTCTATTGAGTAAGAAATCTCTATTTTGAGTAAGAAATCTTTTGGAAATAGGAAACTATTTTAGGCTTTGTATTTCTTCCAATTTAGGACTCTTCCAAGCATTTAAATAGGATTTAAACTTAGGAAACTATTTAGGCTTTGTATTTCTTCCCAATTAGGACTCTTCCAGCATTTAAATAGGATTTAAACTTGATTGGCACGTCAGAAAAGCATCTCATATGGGTCCATGCAAGTGGCACGGGCTAGAGTTATCGTTTTCGGCCCAATAAGAAGTCAGGCATTCAGCACGAGCGTGCTATCTGGCACGGCTTGGGTGTACTAGACTTTGAACCTCTATTGAATTTATCTTGAACATAGCACGGGGGTGATGGATAACACGCCCAAGGCGTGCCAACCTTTTTGCTTAGGTACACTTTCTGTATTTTTGGCTAGTTTTCTATAAAAATGCAACAAAATTCCCCAACATCAAGTAAAATGTGATTCAAGGAAGCTTTAAACAAAAACATAAATAAAATTAAATAAAAACTAATTAAAGTAATCAAAAAAAAAATAAAAATCCTAATAAAAACAGTATTAAAAATACTATAAAAATAACACTTATCAGTCAATTGTAAACACATGACCAATTACTAAATTGACTTAAAAAAAACTAGATAACACCGATGGGTCAAATCAAATTGATTATGTTGAACTTAAGAATAAATTTTATTAGTTATACATGGTAACTAAACTAAAACTGAAAATCAATCGGTTTTCTAAGTCCAAACTGATCAGTAATCAAATTTCTAGAATAATTACCTGAATCCTCATCCGAGGCAATCCATTTTGACAAAACACAAATATCTTAGCTCATCTTAGGCAGTCCATTTTGATCTCTTTTCTTTTCTCTTCTCTGCATTTGCCCACGGTCTGACATATCATTCTTTATGATGATAGTCTATCGACCAGGTTTAAAATTTTGTTTTACCATAGCCCACGGCCTAAAATATCAGCTGTAGACTAATATTCCTTCCTCCGAGCTTAACTCTTCCTTAACATTGCCCACGGCCTAAAATACCAAATGCAGTCTGGTATTCCTTCCGCCGAGCTTTTACATATTTCAACATTGCACTCGTGAGCAGCTTCCAACTCATTTGGCAAGCTCTCCTAACAACAATCACATTATCAACAACTGACTCTTTTGGTGTTCTATACCCCCATCTCAAACGGCAAGATCAAATCTCATCAAATGTTTAACAAGCAATCACTGACATGCTCAACAAGTCTTTCACAAATACATCACCAATTTTCTGTGTTTGAGTCAATTTAGTTCAATTTTTAGTTGAGAATAGAGTATTGCAAGGCCACGTTTAGTACACATCAAAAAAATAAAATATGGAATGGAATGGAATACTAATAGGTAATAAGATTCTTGATCATGTATTTAGTAAAAGAATGGATATGAAATTAATAAAAAGACTGAAATGCCTATATCAACAATTTCAATAGAATTTGATTTACTCAATGAATTATTTAATTAAAAAAAGGCATATTCTTTAGATTAACTACATGTTTACTTTTAATATTTGTAAAATATTGTGAAGGAAAATTATTTCATAATTCCTATTTTTTATTCTTAATAAATTTTCAAACATGTAATCCTAAAAGGGCTTAAATTTACATTTTTTGGCAAAATTTTATTAAAAAAAAATATTATTTTGCCAAAATCAATAAAGTTGGAGTCTAATAAATAAAACAAATTGTTAACTATTGGAATTGAAAATTAGCCCTTTGCTATAATTGATTTGGGAAAAATATATTAGAAGAGGAGTAATTATATTGGGATAAGGATAATAACAATCCTATGTTATCTGTTAGTTAGAGTTTATTTAGGAATTTAAGATTTGTATATTAATCTTTTGTATATATTATTATTATACATTATCAGCAGTCCCCCTTATTTATTTGGTCATTTATGTGCAAATATTATTATACACCATTTATTTATTGATGGATATATATTTCTTATATATATATTATTTATTGATGGATATATTATTTTCCTTATATAATATATATATATATATATAACATATTATATATAATTTGAATTTTTTTTTAAAATGTTGTTTGGGTATGGTCCTTTTTACCGACCAATATTTGAAAACGGCTCTTTTTTAGAGAAAGAGGTTTGGTATATATATATAATTTGATTTTTTTAAAATGTTGTTTGGGTATGGGTCTTTTACCCGACCCAATATTTGAACGGCTCTTTTTTAGAGAAAAGAGGTGGCATTACATTTCTCTAGAAGGGACTTCATTAAATGGAAGTGACTTTTCAGTATCTACCTCCTCTATATATAGCTTCCTCTTCTTCTCATTTTCCTTACTTGCTTGATTTTAATCTTCAAAGCGTCTCTCTCTAAAATTATTCTCTTCTTTTTCTAGCTTTCTTCATTTCAGTAGGTTTTGTAACTTTGCTCATTTCTTCTATTCTTCTGTCATTTCTTCTATTTTTTTGTCGGGATCAAGGGTTCATCTAGTGATGAGGATATTCGAGTTTTGGCTGTTCGGTCTGAAGTTTCTTCTTTTGGTCGTGTGGAAGATAATGTTAAAGTTACTGAATCCAAGGCTGGCGAAGTGAATTGTAGTAAAGAGAATATTAGGATCGCTAATGTCCCTTCTGATATTGATGAAGGCGAACTCCTGGATATATGTTCTATGTACAATCTTGCGCCGGAATACAAATTAACTCGCCTTTCGGAGTATATGAGGGTAAATGAGCCTCTGGATAGTGATTCGATTATGTTATATTAGTAGGACTTTCGTTCTGGGGTTCGTTTACCTTTGTCCGAGCCCTTGAAATCTTTCTTTAATGATTATGATATCACCATCAGTCCAACTCTATCCCAACAGTTTAAGGCTTTTATGTGCTATAGTAGAATTAGCTCGCAGTGACGGGACTGTCCTTACAGCTTGGGGGTATAGGAGCTTTCTCACTTGTGTGATCGTATTAACGAGGAACACTACTTTCTTCAGGCAGAGAATAATTGCAACATTTTCAACAAACAATCCAAAATTTCTTCCTTGAAGAATTAGAAGCAGAAGTACTTTATCTTACAGTATCATAGGGGGCTCGGAGTATTGAACCAATGGTCAAATGATCCTACCAAACACCTCCCTACTGTGCCAACTCCTGAAGATCAGCAATGTGTAGAGCTTATTAAAGCTAGAGGACTAAGATTAGTGGATGTGAAGCGAGTAATAGCTGAAGGATATCCCGTTTACTTGCCTAGCAAACCCATGAGACCGAACCCATCTCCATCTAGTATGCTTGTGCATATTGGGTAATTGTCGTTCAATTGTTTTGACACCTTTTAATTTTTTTTCTTTCTTTTATGTAGGTATGGCTCCTGAAAAGGTTAAATTTTCTAAGATAGCTGAGGCAATGAAGAAACAAGCCAAAGGAGAAAGTTCGACTAAGGAGACACCCTTGGTGATACTTGATCCTCCAGCCTCTACTATTGCTCCTTACTCAGAGCTTGTCCAAGTTGTCGAGGCAACACAACTCCGCAAAACTCGACTATTGGGAAAAATAGAAAAAGTCCTCGTGAAGTTACCGTTTCTGTACCTCCTCCTCCTTCTAGTCATGGCGAAGTGCCTGATGTTCGGGCTCATTTTTAGAGGAGCTATGGACTAGGTGTTAGCCTTTAGAATGATTAGCCTAGTCATGAGATGTCTAGGTATTGCTTTTTTCCTGCTGATCAGAATTACTATGAATGTTTGGATGATTTGGGAGTGAGGGACGTTGCCAATCAGTGTCTCTTCCATGTACTACCCTTTTTTTTTGCTTCGCCCTTTGCCTCGCTTTCTGTGTATAAATTTTTTGTTTTTTGTTTGTAGGCTATAAATGCTAACTCCATTAACTATGCCCATATAAAGAAGTTAAAAGGTAAAGTTACCGAGCTTGAAGTGAAGAAAATGGAGTTGGAGGACACATTGAAGAGTTTGGATGCTATTATGACTGAGCAAGCATCTCTGTAACATTTGTTCCAGATGAGGTGCTAGCTTGAGATGTTAGCTTACCTTAGGCGAATCCCTCATCGGCTAAGCATAACGTGGAAGTGATGTATATAAGAATGAGTAAGCTTTAGACTAGCAAGAGGTTTGAAGGTGATGGATTATCACTCCCAAAGAATAAATCTATGCAGGCCTGACTGGGTTCAGCCCAAAGCAAATAATATCTTGCTAGCCTGGGATGCTACAAACTTGGTATCAAAGCCAAGCCTTGTCCTTATAGTTGGTGGTGGGGCAAACCTCAGCGAGGATGCTAAGTCCCTAAAGGGGGGGGGGGCTGAAGTGGGTTAAGATGTTAGCTTACCTTACGCAAATCCCACATTGGCTAAGCACAAGGTAGAATTGACGTATATAAGAATGGGCAAACTTTAGACTAGCAAAAGGCCTTTTGAGGGTGATGGATCATTACTCCCAACAACAAATCCGTGCAGGCTTGAGTGGGTTTGGCCCAAAATGGACAATATCTTGCCAGACCTGGGATGCCACACTCTTAGCATAAGGCAGAATTTGATGCTTTGAATATAGAGCACTTAAAGCTTTAGGAAGAGGCCAAAATCCGAGCTGAAAAGATTGAATCCTTGGAGGCTAAAAATCAGGAGTTGGAAAACGAGCTGTGAAGTTGATGAGGATATCAAGAGAATTCAAGGGAAGCAAATTTGGCTCAAGTTTAACTTAGTCTTAGGACTAACATTTTAGCCAAACTAACGCTCAGAAGCCTGAGGGAGACTAGAGCTTGGTTAATGAAGTGTACCCATGGTGAAGTTGATGAGGATGATGAACCAATTGATGATGCTCCCAATCCTCAGGATTCTTCTTTTATTTTTCCAGTGCGCTAAGATCTCCTTATTGGCGTACCTTCTACTCAAGATCCTTTAGTTACTCTTGAGATCGGCCAAAATCCTCTTGAGGTATCTTTAAGCATTTTGGTAGATCCTGATATGGTTTAGGATTCAAGTATTGAGCCTCTATTGGAAGGAGTCACGGAATAGTTTTAGTTGAACCTTTTGTAATAGTATAAGGACGTTTTTGTAACGCTTGTTTGGAATATTTAATGAAAAACTCTTATTTATCTTTCTCTCATACTCTTTGTTTTTGCTTTAACTTTTCATGGTTTGATGTCTGAGTGTTCACATGAATTTAGTTTAAGTGTTTGATGGATACTTGGATGTGCATATGGTCAAAATTCTAAGCTAATGGATTGCTTAAATCTAAGCTAAAAGAAAGCTTACATTAGAATTAAAAGGACTGTTTAAATTTACAGTGGTAGATATGTAAACCGAGGAAATGAACTGTGGTAGTGACTGCTTAAGTCCGAACTGATGGACTGCATAAGTCTGAACTCGAGGACTGCATAAGTCTGAACTCGAGGACTGCTTAAGCCCGAACCCGTGGACTACTTAAGTCTGAACTACTATGTATGGCAAAGGAAAGAGCGAAAGAATTTGAAAAGTAGCATCAAAATTCTAAGTAAAATCTCAAGAAAAACTTAAAATAACATGCCTTCTTAATCTTCTTCCAACCTAATAAGTAATGATCCCGAGGCATGATATGTTACGTGAAAAAACCTCAGATTTCTTTTTATTATTTCCTCCTAAAATGATTTTAAAATTTATTTTATGGATATACAATATGCCTTCTTCAAATTGTCTGAGTTCCATGTTTGGGATAGCTTGGTCCCATGTTCTTGAGCTTGTATGTGCTTCGTCCTAGCTAGAAGGGATCTTAGAAAATTTCTTGATAAAAAGGATCTTAGTGGACGATGGAAACGCAATTAACTTATTGGCAATGGAAGTTTTCAAAGCTTTAAGATTAGACCAGGTGAAGTTAAAACCTATCTGAACTCTCTTAGTTGTACTAGTAAGAAACCAGTCTCAGTAGCTAGATCCACAAATATAGCCCAGAGCTCAGAATAGAAGGTATCACGAGAAGGCTTAAAGAGGAATTCATGATGGTAGACCTATATTTTTCATACAATGCTATACTAGGCATACCTGCCTTATATGAGCTGAAGGCAGTTTCTGGCATTAGGTATTTAACCTTAAAATTTTACTCTGATAACAATGAAGTTATTGCAGTTAGGGGTGATCAGAAGATGGCTCGGGAAGCATACGTGATTGCCCTCAAGGGAATCCCACTCGCCTTACCCATAATGTAGATGCCAAACAAAAAAGAAAACACAACTCAAGACGAACATCTTCCTTTTGACATACTAAAAGAGAGCTCGAAATTAAATCCAGCATCTGTAGATGAACTCACGAAATGGGAAATTGAGCCAGGGGGACATTTAACCTTAGGGGCCGAACTCTCTCTAAAGATACAAAGCAACATCAAAGAGGTACTGAGAGAATATTCAAGTAGCTTTATTGGACCGCCAAAGACATAATTGGGATATATCTGAACACTATGAACTATAAACTTAGCATTGATCCAAATTACAAGCCTGTCTAGTAGAAAAAACGCAGTCATGGACTTGGAGACAACAAAGCCATAGCGGCTGAACTGGACAAGTTATCACAAGCAGGATTCATAAGAGAAGTTCATTACCCTAAATGTCTGGCGAATGTAGTTTTGGTCCCTAAAGCGAACAGAAAGTGGAGGCTGTGTGTGGATTTTACCACTCTGAACAAGGCGTGTCCTAAAGACCCTCATTCTTTGCCTAATATTGATCAACTAGTAGATTCAATAGTTGGTTATGAAGTATACAGCTTCTCAGACGCGGTTATCGGATACCATCAAATTAGAATGAACGAACTAGACAAATAAAAGACAAGCTTTAACACAAATAGATGAATTTACTGCTATCAGGTGATTCCCTTCAGTTTAAAAAATATAGGAGCCATATACTAAAGACTAGTCAATGGCATGTTCCAGCACCAGATAGAGAAGACAGTAGAAGTATATATGGATGATATGATTATCAAGAGTACTCATGCCTCAGACCATCCTAGCGTTTTAAGAGGAGCGTGAGATTTTAAACAAATTCAATATGAAGTTGAACCCAGATAAGTGCATGTTCGGATAAAAGCAGGTAGGTTCTTAGGTTTCATGATATCACTACAAGGAATAGAGGCGAACCCTGAAAAGATCAAGGCGATCTTAAAGATGAAGTCACCAACCAACGTTCATAAAATACAACAATTGAACGGTCGAATTACAACCTTAGGATGTTTTATCCCATGATCGACCAAAAGGTGCATGCATTTCTATCAAGCCTTAAAATAGTTGAAGGGTTTTAAAATGGAACGGCAAGTGTCAGGACAAGTGTCAGTTTGCCTTTGACAAGAAGATCAAGAAATTTCTTTCCTCAAGCCTGCTCCTGAGCAGAGCCACGAAGGATGAGCCCTTGTATCTATATTTGACTGCTGTCGAGAGCACAGTAGCATCCCTCCTGGTTAGAGAAGAAGACGGAGAGCAATACCCAATCTACTACACTAGCAAAGTCCTCCTCCGAGGATCTGAATTGAGATATCCTAACCTTGAGAAGATAGCATTTGTTATCCTTACATCGGCAAATACGTTACTTCATTACTTCTAGTCCCACATTATATTTGTTAGAACTAACCACCATTTGAGATAGGTTTTATACTGAGTAGAAACCTCAAGAAGGTTAGTAGAATGGTCAATCAGGCTGGGAGAATTTGATGTCAAGTACATACCTCGTACCGCCCTGAAAGCACAAGTGTAGCTGAATTCTCTAAGGAACAAGAAGAGGGCGAACCAAAGGCCAAGGCAGATACTCCGAACAGCATGACTTGGCAATTATATATCGATGGAACCTTAGGAAGTTCGGGAGCCGTCGTAGGCATCATATTGCAAGGGCCCTAAAGACTAAAAATAGAGTATGTCATCCACTTAAACTTCCCTACGACCAAAAAAGACATTGAGTATGAAGGACCAATCACGAGATTGAAACTATCTCCTGAGGTACGCGCCTCTATCCTCTACATCTTTCTGGACTTATAGTTGGTAGTGAACCAGATACATGCGCATTTACCACCAAAGAGGCGAACATAACCATGTACTACATGTAACGCCCTATTTTTCTGTGTCTGAAATAGTAGTTTCCTGGTTTGTGAATAGTACTGTCGGTCTGTGAATTGTACCACCTGTAACACCCACCGCCCAGTCCCGAGAGACGCGACGGCAGATGCTACATTCGGTGCCGGAGACACCGTCCTAACATAACATATGAATCATAAAATGGCTTTTGAATTAAGAGTGATTAAGTATTCACAAAGTTAGCAAGTAATTTTTTTTCTTTATAATATATATTTAATTATGAAAAACGATTTGGGAAAATCCTACAGCAAAATTGCAAGAGTTTCCTTTAAAAACTTGTCTCACAAAAAATGTGAATACAAAAACACTTCCAAATTCAACTCCAAACTCCCGTTACTCCAAATCATTAATACAATACAACTACACTTCTATCACTTCTTAAGTTTATATTTCCTCATTAGCATTTTTATAATCATCAATTAAATGCGTTCGTTATATATCAAGTCCTAATGATCTTAATCATGCCAACTATCTTTAAAAAATGTTATATACAATTATTTAATAAATCTTACACTTATCTCCAAATATATACCACAAATAATTGATAATTACATGCTTAAGTTATAATTCAAATAACATAATCTCCGAAAATGTAATAATTATACATGTCATAATTCTTAATTACATAAATCTTGGTATAATTATACAACATGTCATAATTCTTAATTACATAAATCTCAATCTACTACTACCACAATAGTCTCTTCTACTCTGATGCTACTCTTCTAGTCTTCAAGCAGTAACCACGATTTTTAACCTGCGCATGATAAAAATCAACTCGTTCAGTTTAAAACTCAGTTGTGTTCACAATTCACATACTTACCAAAGTTACGATGACAACTTACTTAAAAAACAACTTTCATAAAAACATTTGCACTCATAGAATCATTAAATTTCAACATGCATTAACATTTATAACATAGGAAATACCAAATAAACTTACAATTAATAACATAAATAATTTAGTTCTTTTACACCATAAATCCTTTACTTAAACATTTAATCACCATAAATACTTTAGTTCTTTACATTTAATCACCATAAATACTTTAGTTCTTTGCTTAAACATTTAATCACCATAATTATGCACCAATACATCATGCTTTGGAAAATCATTTGATAACATAAATAATTTATTCTAAACTAAGATTTACTAAAATAATGCAATCTCATTAATTTCATGTCCTTAAAAATATTTTACATGGGCTCGCATATACTTAGGAGATAAAAAAGCAAATAGGTTTTCACAGCTTATTCATAACGGCCTAAGGTCGCCATCTTATTCATAATGGCCTTAGGTCGCCATCTTATTCATAACATATAGAGCGCGTCCGCCCTAACATAAGACACCCATGTGCCTAGTATATGGTGCCTAAGTATAGCCGGAATATGATCAATCTTATTCAATACATCTTATTCATAATGGCCTTAGGTCGCCATCTTATTCATAACATATAGAGCGCGTCCGCCCTAACATAAGACACCCATGTGCCTAGTATATGATCATAGCTTCTTATGATAATGGCATCAAATGCCGAATATGCTCATCTTACATAATAAAATCAAATCATGCATCAATTTCACAACAAGTATATTAGAGCCCAAAAACATAGCTTAATTTCTTAAGTCATAACACTTCTCATAAAACTTATCTTATTCTTTAGTCTTCTTGAAAACATAATGTAAGCTTACTTTAGAACTTAAGTAACTCATGAAAACTTCATACTTAAAAAACTTCAGTAACTTAAACATAAAAACTTCATACTTAAACATAATTACTTAACATAGGAAATTTCTCATGAACTCATTTTCTTTTAAAACTTTCTTAAAGTCATAATGAAATTTATCATAAGTAATTTCTTATCATAGAAAATCATACTTTCCTTATTCAAAATTCAAGGCACATACACTTTCGGTACCCATTTTTTTCATAAACTCTAAACATATGAAAGTTATCAAAATAATCATACTTATGTCATATATATAGCATAAAATAAAAAGCAATTAAGTAAGCCTTACCACCCTAGGGTGTTTCGACCTCTTAATGAAAACCAAGGCGAGGAATTTTCTCCTTAAATCAAGCATGCTAACATAACTCTTATGCACCAAGGTATCCATTTAAACCCTTATCATGCATTATCTAAACCAATTCCAAATTTTCCTCCAAAATTTTCAACAATTTATTCATGGGAAAAATTAGTAAACATAACATATGTATAATATAACCTTAGTATCCATTTAAACATATCCATAACAACACTTTTCAAAATTATGTCTTAATTTCGTCAAATAAATCCTAAAACATACAAATAATGAAGAGAACTTCATCACACATGATTCATACATACCTTTATCCAATTAAACCTATGATTCAAGACATAGAAAATTTCCAGCATTAAAATAACCTTGAGTTATAGGTCTCCAAATTGAGTGAAGTTAAATTCATTAGAAAGCTAAGACAAAATATTACAAATGTTATGAAGGGACCACAACCCAGATCAATCTGTAAGATAGTTAATAAAAGCTAGGAACACAAACCAATAGTCCAGACCTGATTCAGCAGAACCAAGTCCAATGTTTATTAAATTCCTACTTATCCAAACACTAAAATTAAACCAATTAAACCAATCCAAAACTAGAGAAAGTTCTTAAGAATATACGGGCAGCAACAACCTTTCATGAAGAACTCAGAAACATAAATCTTGCCATTATAGTTGCCATTATAGTGGTCAAAATGGGCAATCAATTCAAAGATGCATGTGGCCTGGCATAACAGAGTCAGTTTGGGTTTTTTAGCCATAAGTTGAGCTATACGTATCCAAATTGGACATAAGAGGATGGGTTGGAAAGCTAAGAAGTAGACCTACAACTTTCATGAAGGACTCAGACATAGATGGAGAATAAAAAGGATCAAAAATAGTCCTCAATCACACCCAATAACATATTTTCCCAAATTAGCTTACTTAAATCATAAAAAAGAACATGAAAGACAAAAGATACAAGGTAGAGATTTCTACCACATACTAAATACTCATCAAACATCACCCAAGAGCATGTTTATACAACCACCCAAGAGCATGTTTATACAACCAAAGTTCAATAATTCAATCATTTTATACAAAATCCCTAAATATACACATAATAGCATAAATTCACAAAATAAAAAACTGAAGTAAGGCAATTGTGTTTATGAACACTAACCTTAAACACAAGCTCTAACAAGCTTAAATAAAACTTTTTAAGCCTTAGCTTTGCCCTTCTCTTAGGTAGAAGGTTCTCTACCCTTTGGATTAAGTAGTAACTCTCCAAATTTCTTGAAATAATTCACCAAAAATCAATTCTCAAGCTTTAATCTCAAGGATTAATTACTTAAATCAAGTTGGGTGGGTAAATTTTGGTGGATTTAACAAGTAAGAAGTGAAGAAAAATAAAGAAGAGAGGAAGAAGAAGTTGGCGTTGACATGGAGAAGAAGAAGAAGAAAAAGTGTTGCTCAAATAATTGAGAAGTTGACTTATAAAGCAACTAAAGGGTAGTTTAGTCTTTTTCCAAAATTGGATGGCTAAGATTAAGTAAAAATTGGGATGGCTAAGATTAAAGTCAATAGTAAATCTCATCTATTGGCTAAAAATATTCTCCAAATAAATTCCCTTCAAAATATTATTTAATCTCCATAAATAAATTCTCAAAAATTTAAATCCCTAAAAATAATTCCCTCAAATTTTCCTTCCTTAATATACACCAATAATTCACTATCCACTAAATTATCTACAAATTCCCAAAAAATCTAAATTCTCCAAAAATATTCCTTACTTATTTTATACCCATAAAAACCATGCATACATGCTTCCAAAATATTAAAGAAAATATAAAACATATATAGTAATTTTTTCGGACCAAAATATTACCGACTCCCGGACCGATGGTACTATTCACAGACCAGTAAAACTACTATTTCAGACATAAAAAAATTAGGGCGTTACACCACCGATCTAGGAATCGATATTATTTCGGTCTGAAAAAATTACTATTTATATTTTATATTTTATTTAATATTTTTGGAGTATGCATACATAGTTTTTATGGGTAGAAAGTAAGTAAAGAATTTATTTGGAGAATTTAGATAATTGGTGAATTATGAATTATGGTGTTTTATTAATTAAGAAAATTTGAGAAATTATTTTTACAGATTAAATTAAAGAATTTAGTAGATATAAATAATATTTTGAAGGAATTTAATTGGAAAATATTTTTAGCCATTAGATTAGAGTACCATTGACTTAATCTTAACCACCCAAATGTCACTTCTTTGTAGGAGGTAGTGGAAAATTGACTAAAAAGCCCTAGCGACTATAAAAGTACAATGTTTTATCAACTTGAGCACAACTTTTCTTTTTCTTCCTTTTATCCTCTCTTTAGGCTCATCTTTTCCTCTCATTCTCTTGTTTTTCTTCAATTCCTACTTACTAAACACAGCAGTTTCACTCCATTAACCTTAAATAAGTAAGTTAATCTTTGGAGATTTAAACTTCGGTAGTGATTTTTGTGATTTATTTTGTAAGAAAATTTGGGAGAAATTCTCTACTTAAGCCATAAGCCAAGTAAGTGTTTTGATGATTTTCTTTCTTATTTTTAGGGTTTTGATTTCTCTTTTAGCATTTCCATGTCCATTCATACTCCAATTCTTCTTTTATTTATTTTCTTGATTTTGATTTTTAATTTTCTATTTATGTAGAGGTTGGAGAACCTCCACCAAAGATAAGGGGAAAGCTAAGGTATAAAGCTTAGAGGGCTTTAATCTAAGCTTGTTTTAGAGGCTAGTATTCATAAATACACTTTTCCCTCTTTCCATTTTTGAATTTTGAGAATTTATGCTATTATGTGAAAATTGAGAATTTTGTATGAAATGTTTGAATTATTGAATTTTGATTGAATAAATATGCTCTTGGGTGATTTCTAAGTATGACTACATGTTTGATTGAAGAGGAAAACATTTTCCTCTTCTTCTTCCAATTTTCTTCCAAGAGAGGCTGAACCTACCTAAGGAAAAAAGGGCCTTAAATTTTTCTTGTTTTCTTTGCTTGTTTATGCTTTTAAAATGATGCTTGATGAGTATTTAGCATGTGGTAGAAATTTCTACCTTGTATCTTTTGTCTCATAATTTTTCCATGACTAAAGTAAGCTAAAATTTAGGGATTTGACATGTTAAGGTCTAAAGAGGTGAAATGATGTTATGAATGTGCTACTGAGATTAAATGCATGATGTTAGAATGAATAGAGAGTTGATTTGCCTAAGTAAATCAAATATGAGAGTTTTTCCTACTTATGCCATAACATAGGAAAAGTCATCTTTTGGGATTATAACATACCTTTAAATGATAAAATGCTTTTGTTTGATGGTAAATAATATATTATATGTGTGTAATTGGATATAAAAATGCATGCTATACCTTGAGAAATGAGAATTTCCGTATGACTTGAATCATAGGTTATTTGGATAAAAGTATGTATGATTCAGAGTGTGATGAAAGCTCTCTTGGTATTATTTATATGGTTTAGATTTATTTGATGAAAATAAGACATCAGTTTAAAAATGTTCTTTAGTGATAAGGATTATTATGCTTAAGGCATGGCATGAAACTTTATTGAATTACTTGAGTTCTAAACTAATCATATAATATGATTTTAAGAAGACTAAAGAAAATGAATTTTATGAAAAATGTTATGAATTAAAAAGAATAAAGATACGTTTTTTGGGCTCTAATATACTTGGTGTGAATTTGATGTGTGATTTGATTTATTATGTAAGATGAGCATGCTCGGCAGTTGATGCCATTATGATATGAAGCTAAGATCATACGCTAGGCACGTGGGTGCTTTATGTTAGAGCGAACGCTCTCCATATGTTATGATAGGCTCTTGAAGCCCTATGATTATATTGGCATATAAGGCCATTATGAATAAGTTTATGAAATCTTATCTGCTTCATTTTCTAGTGTATGCGAGCCCCTTTAGAAAATGATTTTTAAAGACATTTAAATTAATGAGTTAAATTAATGAGATTATATTATTTTAGTTAATCTTAGTTTAGGAATAAATGATTATGTTATCAAATGAATCTTTAAAGCATGATAATTTGGTACATGTTTTTAAAATAAATAGCATGCTTATTGATAAAATAAATGTCAAAAGTAATGAACATATGATATGAAAGGACAAAGTTATACATGTTATCAAATTGTAAGTTTCGTTTGATATTTCTTTTGCTATAAAAGCATATGCATGTTGAATGTTCAAATGATTTTATGATTGTGAACTTTTCTATGAATTTAGGTTCTAAGTATATTGCCATCGCAACATTGGTAAGTATGTGATTTATGAGCACTAATGAGTTTTATACTCAATGCGTTGATTTTTATCACATGCAGGTTGAAGACCGTGTTGTTGCTCGAAGACCAGAAGAGTAGCATCAGAGCAAAAGAGACTGTTTTGGTAGTAGTAGATTTAGTTTTATGTAATTAAGAATTATGGCTAATTATTATCTTTTGGAGTATTCGAGTTAATAACTTAACAATTATGCTAAATTATTATTGGTTGCTAAATTATTTTGGTGTATATATTTGGAGTTAAGCATGGGACTTATTTAATGATTGGATATAAATTATTTTCTAAGTTAGTTGGCATGGTTGGAATACTAGGATTTGATATATATAAATGAATGCATTTAGTTGATGATTATTTTGATACTAATGAGAGATTCTACAGTTATGAAGCTATGGAAGTATTTTTTTGTGTTGTGTTGCTTATTGAAGTTTGATGGAGGTTTAGAGTTTGAATTTAGGAGTGTTTTGTATTCACATGTTTAGCGAGTTCAATTTTTAGGGGAAACTCTTACAGTTTTTCTATAGAATTCTCCCAAATCATTTTTTAAAAAATTATTACTTGCTAAACTTGTGAATACTAAATCACTTCTAATTCATAACCTGATAATTTGATTTATATATTAGTTAGGAAAGTGCCTTCGGCACCGAATGTGGCATCCGTTGTTTGATCTCTCGGGACCAGGCGGTGGGTGTTACACTACACTCCAACACAGACACTCTGTGCAAGCTAGAAGATGAAGGGAGCACCTTGTAGATCGCTCAAATTAACCGAACAGATAATAAAGAAGTAGATGTCATATCCAGAACCATAGCACGAAGAGAAGAATTGATAAAAGGAGTAATGTTAAAACAACAAATTCAGTCAAGATATGAACAAAGCGAAATTCTTATGTCTAAGACTGATAACAATTTGATGAGTCCAATTATTGATTTCATATAGAATGACATTTGACCTAACAACAAGCAAGAAGCCATCAAACTCTATAGAAAAGCTGCTAACAGGATCAAAGATGGAGCATTGTATCGAAGATCAAAAACACACCCTTGGGCGAAATGCTTGACTGAAGAAGAAGGCAATTACATCATAAAGGAAACTTATGAAGGAGTCTCTGGAGCCCAAGAAGGTTCAAATGCGATGATAAGGAAGATTTTACTCTTAGGATATTATTGGCCAATGATAAAAAAGACATTCGCCCGTATGTTTGTCACTGCCTCACTTGCCGAAGATACAAATCCGTGCCTAGAAAACCCTCCTCTGATCTACAACCACTTGGCTCAGCTTGACCCTTTGCTTAATTGGGGGTGGATAAGGGCCTTTTCCTATGACAACAGGACAATGGAAATTTGTGTTGGTAGCCATCGATCATTTTTCCAAGTGGGTAGAAGCCGAAGCACTTAACACTATATAACACTAGCTTGGATCATAAACTTTATAAAAAATAATGTAATATTCAGGTACGACATAACCCCTGAAATTATTACTAATAATGGTAAACAGTTTGATTTAGGAACCGTTAGATCCTTCCGTGAGGACTGACACATCGATCTTCACTTCACCTCGCTGGCTCATCCCCAAACCAATGGTCTCACCGAAGTGACGAACAAGAATATATTATAAGGATTAAAAAAGAGACTAGATGGTGAAAAAGCTAACTGGGCAAATGAGCTAAACAATGTATTATGGGCATACAGAACAACACTTAGGCAAGCAACAGGCCCAACCCCATTCTCATTTGTATATGGGACTGAAGCAATAGTTCCAATTGAAGTAGGCATCCCAAGTAAAAGAACAAATGAACATGAAGAGCTTAGTAGTAGCAAAAGCCTAAAAATCAACTTATACCTAGCCAAAGAGCTTAGAGAAGAGGCCGTAGTTCGAACTGAAGCATACAGACAAAGGATGAAATATTTCAATCGTCAAGTCTAAAGCAGATAACTCAAAGAAGGGGAAGTTATGGATAGAGGCTAAAATAACCAAAAGGCTCGGCAGGCGTAGGCAAGCTTGGATAAAACTAGGAAGGTCCATACGAGATAACAATGACCAAAGCGTCATTGTATGAGATATGCACGAGTTCGCCATCTACTTCTGAGATTGAGATTGGTGGTCTGGTGATCGATCTTGTTTGGGGCATGACTGAGTATATTTCCCTGTCCAACGAACTCCAATTGTGGAACCACTAAATATTGTGTTAATTGTACCTAGAGAATTGCATTGTATTGCCTGTCTTTCTTTCCTTTGGGACGGTTCAGTTTGTTGCTCTTTTCTAACTTGTCCAACGAACTCTCTTAGTTTGCCCCTCTTTATAAGGCACTCAATCTCCTTTTTTAGTTGCCAACAAGCCTTTGTATCATGGCTGATATCCCTATGAAACTCACAGTACTTTTGCCAACAAGCCTTTGTATCATGGCTGATATCCCTATGAAACTCACAGTACTTGCTCTTGTCTCTATGGCACCTGATATCCTCTCTCATCTTTCTGGGATAATTGGTATGAACTTTATTTTCGTGCTCTCTTATCCAAGATAATATTTTCAAGTGTGGCTTGTTCAAAAGGGTGAACTCTTGGTCTAGGTGTGATCTATCCTCTCCAAGGTATGGCATTTTAATAGCATAGCTTGTCCAAGGATGCGGAAGTGGTGATCTCTTGGGCAAGCGTCTTTTGATCTGGGAGGGGTATCTCTTGTTCCGAGGTCTATCCTCCTTGGGTGATCTTTGATGCTGGGCCTCATAGGCTTCGTCGAGTTTTGTGTATTTGTGATCTTATGCTATAAGTTCTGCAAAAGTTACAGGTGGGTCTATACTAAGACTTTCAGATAGCTTGTTATATTTACAATTCTTTGCCATAACATTGATAGCTACTTCATCATTTAGGTTCTCAATTTGCATTGCCATCCTCTGAAATTTGGAGATGTATTGTCTTAATGTCTCGCCATCTTCCCTTTTCAAGTCTACCAGGTTGGATGAGATTTTTGTGGATGGCACACTTATTATGAATTGTGCTCGGAATGTAGTTGCTAATTATGAGAATGATTGGATGAATCCTGTTTTGAGAATTTGATACCATTCTTGAGCTGCACCTTCAAGGGTAATTGGGAAGACTTTGCACATGAGGTCTTCAAAATTAGTTTGCAGGTACATCACAGTTCGGAAGGTTTCTAATTGACTTCAGGATCAGCAGATCTATCATATGATTAGAAAGTGGGTAATTTGAATTTAAGTGGGAATATAGCCCCTAAGATATTGGCTGATAGGGGTGAGTCTTCCCTAAGGCCGTAATCTCCCACATCACCTATTTCCCTATACTCTCTGAACAGCTCCTTGACTACGTCTCAGAGATTAGCATTGTCAACAGCTAGTTGTCTGTGGCTCAATTTTTGGATGCGGTGAGCAACTAGGCTGAGGTTCATCTCTGACTCTGCTTCAAGTAGTTGCTCAGAGGGCAGGTGTCTCTACCTTTCAGATGATGGCAAAAAGGCATATTAGGTTCCCTTTGATGCTGATTTGCTTGTCTGCCTGAGGGAATTGGCTCGCCACCCTGAGGGGGGGAACTCAAGCAGGCAATTCAGTACCATAGTGAATTGTGTATAGGGGTGGGCTAGAGCTGTCGCAACTTGGGGTCAATTGTTTGTAGAGGTGGCAGTCTGGCATGTTTGCCAACTTCACAATGGTTGTCACCTTGACCTTCCATGTTAGGGAGGCTTATTGATTCATGGCGATATGGTTGGAAAAAAGTTGGAAGTAATGGAGATTGCAGGTGTGCTCCACGCTCACCCCACCACCAATTGTTAACTATTAGAATTGAGAATTAGCCCTCTGCTAGAATTGATTTGTTATATATATATTAGAAGATGAGTTATTATATTGGGATAAAGGATAATAAAAATCCTATTTTATTTGTTAGTTAAAGTTTATTTAAGAATCTAATATCTTTTAATATTTATATATTATTCTTTTGTATATTTTATTGTTATAGATTATCACAATATATATATATATATATAAGTAATATTATTTAATACTTTAAAAGTTATTATATAAAAGAGTTTAATTAAGAAAAGTGCGTTTCTGAGTAAAAATTAATCTAAATTCAAGTTTTCACTTTAAATGTTAAATTCATTGTTTAATTTGTGAAGGACATTTCAATCAATGGACATTTATCTTATCATTTATTACTAAATAAAAATAAACATTTTATTTTAAATAAGAAAATATGATGATTGTTCTAAACTAAAATAGTTTACCTTAAAATTCACTTAAAAAAAATGGTATATCTTAAAAAATATAAAAATACATATTTATAAATTGATTATTCAATTTGGTTTCTATTTAGTTTTAGTTCGGGTCTCAATAAGAACTACAACCAAAATAACACGTAAATTTTTTTTTTTGTCAATTCCAGTACTGGTTCTTATAAAGCAATTCTTTTTCGATTTCGGTTTGAATTGATTCAGCTCTTTAATTTGTTAGATTCTCCCGGAACCATGCACAATTCTATATAAATCTAATGTTAGTTTCATCAAACATAATTGAAAATGGTAACTAGATGTTGAAGGAGACAAAAATACAACAAGCAAGGGTCAAATGCATGTTTTGGACATTGTACTTTTTCAAAGAAAAATTTGTGGCCCCTTATACTTTTCCGAAGATCTATTACATATCTCTTTTTAATTTTTTTGTATCTAGTAAGTACCTCACCTCAGTAAACCAAGCGCATGCAATGCAAACATAATGACATGGAAAAAAAAGATAAAGACATATCTTAAGTGCCTAGTGCAATACAAGCCATATCGACATCTTCTCTTTCTCTTCTCTTCCCTCTTCTACTCTTCCCTCTCACTATCTCAAAAATCGCGATAGCTTTACCTTCCTTAAACCTATAATAAATCACAATTTATTTTCATCTATTTTTCTCTTCTCCTCCTCTTCGCTCCCTCTTATATTGTTACTCTTACTCAATTATAAGCAACGAGAATATAGAAGACCTAGGTTCTAATCATTATTATAAAGAAATCTAGAAAACCCATTTATGGGAATCTGAAAGATTTAGCTTTGGATCAGTCTTACTAGGAAATTGACGCATTGGATGATATCAATCTCATTGTTGTCTGTGGACTCTATTTATGTATATCCTTTTTTCTCTTTTTACCTTTCAAATTCAATTTTGTTGCTTTTTGTTTGTTAGAGTTATCTTGTTCCTTTTGTATTGTGGACTCATTTTTCCAAGCAAATTCAATTTTGTTTCTTTTTGTTTGTTAGAGTTATCTTGTTCCCTTTGTTCCGTGAACTCAATTTTTTAAAATTGATTTTTAGCATTGTGTCAACATATTTTATGAAATACCAAATGCATTTAGAGGCCATCTTTAGAAATGACTGAGAGAAAGAATTCAATGTCAATATCAGCAATGCTCTGTTATAGATTTGCTATGAATACAAGGGTCTCTCTTTGTACTTAGCCTTTATGAAATTATAAACAAATCTAAGCACACATAATGTGGCTATATAAGCATCCTTATTATAGATGAGCAGCTACCTAAATTTGCTTCTCAATGCATTGCATTCTTAGACTTAGTAATTACTATCCCAAATTTCTTTCAAATTTCAGTGTATAGTAATATGATTTTCGCCTTTGGATATATTTTTTCATGGATATAGATCTTGAGCTCCCTTCATGTGAGCAAGAGAAACTAGATACTAGATCAAATATAGTTACAAATATTGATGTTGTGGATAGTCTAGATGGATTGCATGTTAGTAACAAGGAGATAAAACCTCTTGCAAGTGAACAAGTTGTAGAACCATGTGTGCCAAATGAAAACAAGCACTGTACTGCTAGGGGAGAGAATGTTGAATAGAATAGTATTAGAGCTGTTGTCAGTAAACATTTTCTAGGTGCCAACATCGCAATAAAACAAGATTTCGCTCTCTTCACACTCGCGTGGATATTAACGCACTACTTCCAGCATGGCAAGGTACTTATTAAATACAAAATAATAATAATAATAATAATAATAATAATAATAATAATAGAGGTACCTAATAGGTCTCCTATAAAGTATAAGGGCCACAATATTTTTTTGAAAAAGTATAGGGTCCAAATTATGCATTTGGCCAATAAGCAAGTGATACAAAGATATATGTAAATTAAAAAAAAAAATGGCCATATGAATTAGGGATACAGAGGTTAACTATAAAAGAGAAGACACGTATATTTTTATTACGTCAATGCATTCTATTACATTATTTGTTATTGAACAATTTAATGGGTAATTATATAAAATATAAGGATAAAGCAGTAATTATTTAAGTATCATTTATCAAAGGAAAAATTATAATCGTACTCCTGTGTTTTATCGAAATTAACTACTCTACCCTTGTATTTTTTTTAAATGCACGGCTATACCCTCATGTTTTTAGTCCATTAAACACCGTTCCCCTTCCGTCCATTTTATGCACTTTCAAACGTTAAATTGATATAAAATGACGTCAATGACCCTAACGAAAAGACAAAATTAGTTTTGTTCTGAAATTAATTTTTTGTCTTGCCGGAATATTGCCGGTGCTGTTGCCCGCGGTGGCTGAAAAACTGAGTTATCTCAAAATCTTTCAACTTAACCATAAAAATGATTAGAATATTATGGAAAACTCAATTTTTACATCCATTTCTTTTTTATCAACGATTAAAACTCATATTAAGAAAATTTTTAAACCCCAAAATTTTTAGAGAGAGAACTTGTTCATATTTTCTCTCTAAATTGAAAATCATAATCTTATTATTATTTCAACAATAACAATAAGGAAGAATAAAGATTTCTTTTACTATATTAATCTCTTCTTCTTCTTCTTCTTCTTCTTCTTCTTATTTTAGAGAGATAAACTGGAGAGAGAAATTGTATAATTGGTATTATTCTTAATTTTTGCTCGTTGATTTATGCGCAATAGCTTTGTGTGCCAAAAAGCTTACCAAATTGTTCTGATACAAGCAATTTAGCTCTTAGATACTCTTGCAATGGCCGAAATAGAACTTTCCAAGCTTATATTGTGTCCATATCTAAACTCTAAATATTGTCACTTCTATTTCTACCTTCTGAGTTTTAGCCCATCTCAAATTTCTACAAAGAAAGAATGATTCTGAAACAAAAATCCATTTAGAGATTCTCAAATATAAGTGGTAGTGATTATGGAGGGAGAGAAAATATTATCGAGAAGCCAGAATCTATGGAGATAAGTTTTGAAAATATTTGCTGGAAGAGAGAGAGAAAGAAGAAGAAGGCATTTTGGTAAAAAAAAAAGTTTCTCTCTCTTTAGACCGTTATATTTTCTTTGACTTGTTCTTTGGAAGTGAAAAAAATGAATGAAAGAGGCATTGGGTGTAAAGGACCTAAAATATGAGAGTATAGTAATGTATTTTAAAAAATACAAGTATAAAGTAGTTAATTTTGTTAGATGCTTATTTTGTACAAGTTATGTTTGATCGAGTCATTAATAACAGTGGTTTAGTGGAGTCAATTTGTTTCTTAGTCTTTAGGAGAATTTACAGATTTTTGGTGGTTCTATTAACATGGCATTTTGTTAGCCTATTTTTAGCTTACAGATTTTTGGTGGCTATATAACATGGCATTTTGTTAGCCTATTTTTAGCTTAATTCAGCTTGATGTTATGCTCTATGAAAAGAGCTCTTTATGCTTTGTTGAAAATGCATCACATGCCCATACAATTCTCTGTTTCTTGCCTTCGACTTTCAATACAATTCTCTTTCTTGCCTTCACTTTCTACTTTTATATTTTCCTATTAACAGTGGTATCAGAGCCTGGTTACATATAAAAGCAGCAGCTAACGAACAATGGCTTCCCCAGACAACTATGTACAACCAGCGATTCCGCGCTTTGATGGTCACTACGATCATTGGAGCATGCTCATGGAGAACTTCTTGAGGTCCAAGGAGTATTGGAATGTTGTTGAATCTGGAGTAGCAGAACCAGCAGCAAGAACTACAGAAACACAGAATACAGATTTTGAAGCCTTAAAGTTGAAAGATCTTAAGGCTAAGAATTACCTTTTTCAAGCAATTGATCGTTCAATTTTGGAGACTATTCTTTGCAAAGAAACCTCCAAGAAAATTTGGGACTCCATGAAGAAGAAGTATCAAGGGAATGTGAAGGCAAAAAGGGTACAACTTCAAGGTTTGCGAATTGAATTTGAGACTTTGCATATGAAGTCAAGTGAGTCAGTAGCAGATTTCTTTTCAAGAACTATGGCAATTACAAATAAGATGAGGATCCATGGAGAGAAAATGGAGGATGTCACCATTGTTGAGAGGATTCTTCGATCAATGACACCAAAATTCAATTTTGTTGTGTGCTCTATGGAAGAATCTAAGGATATTGATGAACTCTCCATTGATGAGTTGCACAGCTCTTTGCTAGTTCATGAGCAGAAAATTATCCAGGGAGCAAGCACTAAAAGCAACGACAGAAAATAAATTTAAAACAAGTGTAGGTCGAGGAAGAGGCCGAGGTTGGAATAGAGGCAGAGGAAGTTATAGTCGAGGTAATCAACAATATCCATCAGCATCATGAAAATCAATCTCAAGGAAGAGGAAGAGGACGCGGAGGACATGACTTAACAACTCAGAGACCAAAATCAGCAGACAAATCACATGTTGAGTGTTACTGTTGCCATAGGTATGGTCATTACCAATCATAATGCCAAACAAATTTTAATAAACAAGGTGCATAATTATCTAATTTTGTAGAAAAGGAAGAAGAAGTTCCGCTTTTGATGGTGTGTTATGCAAATGAAGAAACTCAACAAAACTTATGGTATTTGGACACTGGCTGTAGCAACCACATGTGTGGAGACAAGAAGGCATTTTCTGAATTGGATGAAAACTTTCGTAACACTATCAAGTTTGGTGATAACTCCACTGTATCTGTCATGGGAAAAGGACAGATCACTTTGCAAACCAAAGATAACTCTTTTCACACAATTTCTAATGTGTTTTGCTTAAGTTAGCATGACTGCAAATTGCATGTTTCCACTGTAGCTTCACAATTTCAATCCTACCTGCTTCTCTATCAGTATGAAAGATAGAACATGGTTATGGCATTTTTGTTATGGCCACTTGAGTTTTGGTGGACTAAATACTTTGCAACAAAAGAATATGGTCATTGGTCTCCCTTAAATTGCAACTCCTTCTCAAGTTTATAAAGAATGTGATGTTAGCAAACAACAAGGCAATCAATTTCCTCAGGGAAAGTCATGGAGAGCAAAAACTGTATTGGAGTTGGTACATTCTGATCTTTGCGGCCCTATAAATCCATCTTCAAATGGAGGTAAAAGATACATAATTACCTTCATTGATGATTTTAGCTGGAAAACATGGGTGTATTTTTTG
Source organism: Jatropha curcas (assembly GCF_014843425.1). The sequence continues at coordinate 1,928,734 of NW_023590831.1, forward strand.
TAGGCAAATCTGAAGCTTTTGAAGCTTTCAAAAGATTTAAAATTCTAGTTAAGAAAGAAATAGACAGCCAAATCAAAGTACTTCGCATAGATTGTGGTGGGGAATATAAGAATTTGCAAATTTTTGTGAAAGCAATGGCATCAAAAGGCAACTAACAGCAGCCTATACGCCCCAGCAAAAAGGTGTTTGTGAGCGCAAAAATCGCACTATTTTGAATATGGTACAGAGTCTTTTGACAAAAAGTAGTGTTCCAAAAACCTTATGGCCTAAGCAGTTAACTGGAGTATTCATATTTTAAATAGAAGTCCTACACTTGCTGTAAAAAATATGACACCAGAGGAAGCATGGAGTGGTCAAAAACCGAATGTTGATCATTTTAGAATTTTTGGGTGTATTTGTTATGCCCATATTCCAGACCAGAAAAGAACAAAGCTTGATAACAAAGGAGAGAAATGCATTTTTCTCGGTTTTAATGATTGCTCCAAAGCTTACAAACTATATAATCCTATCACCAAGAAAATTGTCATAAGTTGAGATGTAATATTTGATAAAGAAAATTTCTGGACATGGAGTAAAGCTAGTTCTCAACAACAAATTCCAGCAGACTTTGATGGTCAAGATGAAGTAGAAAATCAACATAGTTCAGATATGTTGCAGGAACCAATCACTGCCCAACAAATTCCAGTAGACTTTGATGGGCAAGATGAAGCAGAAAATCAACATAGTTCAAATATGTTGCAGCAACCAATCACTACCCAAGATGAACAAGTGGCGGCTCAAGACTCACTTGCAGTTGCAAGACAAACAAGAAGTAGAAAGAGGCCAGCATGGATGAGTGATTATGAGGTAATAGGAATTGATAAATCTGAGGATCCACTTGTCCATTTTGCTCTTTTTGTAGATTATGATCCTGTAACCTTTGAAGAAGCAGTAAAACAATCAAAATGGAGGAAAGCCATGGATGAAGAGCTTGCAACAATAGAAAGAAACAATACCTTAGAGTTGAGTGAACTTCCAAAAGGACAGAAAACAATTGATGTGAAGTGGGTTTTCAAGACCCAATTGAAAGAAAATGGTGAGGTGGACAAATATAAAGCTCGCTTGGTCGCAAAAGGTTACAAGTAAGAATTCGGTGTAGATTATGAAGAAATGTTCGCTCCAGTAGCAAGACATGATACAATCAGATTAGTGATTGCATTGGCAGCACAAAATTTGTAGCCCATTTTTCAGTTGGACGTCAAGTCAGCTTTCTTGCATGGAGACTTGAAAGAACATGTATTTGTCAAACAACCTCCTAGTTCTGTTAAAGTTGGAGAAGAATTCAAAGTATACAAACTGAAAAAGGCTTTATATGGACTTAAACAAGCTCCACGAGCTTGGTATAGTCATATTGAAGCTTATTTTTTGAAGGAAGGTTTTTCAAAATGTCCATATGAGCATACTCTCTTTGTTAAAGTTGAAGGAGGAAAGATGATTGTTGTGTGTTTATACGTAGATGACTTGATTTATATTGGAAATGATGCTACTATGTTCGAAAAATTTAAGCAGTCCATGATGCTTGAATTTGATATGTCTGATCTTGGAATGATGCACTATTTTCTTGGCATTGAGGTAGTGCAATCTACTGCTGGTATTTTTATTACTCAAAGAAAGTATGCTCGAGACATTCTTGACAGGTTTGGAATGAAGAATTGTAATCTTGCTGAAACACCAACTGAAGTGGGTCTGCAACTAGTGAGAAATCCAGAAGAAGGAAAGAAAATAGACAGCAGATTGTACAAGCAAATTGTAGGAAGTCTGATGTATTTGCCTACTACTAGACCTGACATAATGCATGCTGTCAGTCTTGTGAGTAGATACATGGAGAGCCCAAAGGAGATTCATCTTTCAGCTGCCAAAAGAATTCTTCGTTACGTGCAGGGAACAATTGATTATGGGGTGTCTTACAAAAGCAGCGACGAATCAGATTTTTGTGGTTTTACAGATAGTGATTATGCCAGGGACAAAGATGATAGAAAAAGTACTTCAGGCTATGTGTTCATGTTGGGTTCAGGAGCTATTGCTTAGTCTTCTAAAAAGTAAAACATTATTACGTTATCAACGACTGAGGCAGAACTTATAGCTGCTACAGCTTGTGCCTGTCAAGCAATTTGGCTCAGAAGGATACTTGAAGAACTTCAGTTCAAGCAAGAAGGAGGAACTGCAATTTATTGTGACAATACTTCAACAGTCAAACTCTCTAATAATTCTGTGTTTCATGGAAGGAGTAAACACATGGATGTCAGGTTTCATTTTCTAAGGGATCTCACAAAGGATGAAGTCATTGAAGTTCTCTACTGTAGAAGTGAAGATCAAATTGCTGATATAATGACAAAGCCTTTAAAATTATCTGTTTTCTAGAAGCTTATGAAGTTGCTTGGAGTTTGTGTTTTTAAATAACTCAATCAAACTGAAAAGCATTCAGTTTAAGGGAGGGATTGTTAGATGCTTATTTTGTACAAGTTATGTTTGATCGGGTCAATAATACTAATGGTTTAGTGGAGTCAGTTTGTTTCCTAGTATTTAGGAGAATTTACAGATTTTTGGTGGTTCTATTAACATGGCATTTTGTTAGCCTATTTTTAGCTGATTCAATCGATGTACAGCTCTATAAAAGGTTATAGAGCTCTTTATGCTTTGTTGAAAATGCATCACATGCAATACAATTCTCTTTTTTGCCTTCTCTTTCTACTGTTATATTTTCCTATTAACAAATTTCGATAAAATATAGAGATACGATTATAATTTTGCCTTTATCAAAAGCTTTAATTTTTTTAAAAAAAAAAATGAAAAATTACCTCCACAGATGGTAATTGGGGATCGAACGGCTTGAAAAGCTTTTGTAGGCACATCTCTCTGAGCTCTCTTTGACAATTATCTTCTTCCTTCTCGTAATGTAAAAGTCTCTTCTCTCTCTCAACTGTAACAGATGGTACTAATGTTTTGACTTCCTTAGCTGCCTATACAAACAAACAAAAATCAACAACAGAGCCGGTAATATAACTCTGCTCATTGCTTGTCAATGGACATTTACCGCTTACCAAGCAATAACAGTACATGACCACATGATTGGAAAAGCCGCTCCTTCAGTTTCTCTTCTCTTTCTTGATTATCAAGTGGCTTAAAGCAAGAATCAAGGTAACCAAATGGGGAAACCCAATTCTTTCTTTATCAATTACTATTTATTCTCTTTTATTTGCACTTTTTTGCAAAAAGAAAATACTCGGTCATTTTCTTCAGATTATGATTAGTCATAAAATTCAATCCATTTCTCTGGAAGAGATTGCTGATTTGTAGGAACTATTATGCGCGTTAGGTGCTTGTGAAATTGCTTAAAAGAGAACCAGACAGAAATCTTGTGAATTGGAAACGCTATTTATCACTTACAATTAAAAAAATTTCACTTGTTACTTTTAAGTTGTTTGATAATACTTTAAAGTTTCAATTGAGCTGAAACTCACTTAAAATCAAAATTTTTAACTTAAAATTTATGATGAATATACGATGTAATTGGACTTCTAAACAATCATACAATTTAGATATTCATAACTTAAAATTCAGTTCTTAAATTTTCAGTAATTGATTTTCAGTTTTATCAAAAGCCAGAAAGAGGAAAAAAGAATTTGCATGGTAATGAACGCATTCTGAGCCAGTCATATTTATAAACAATTATTATTTCCATCCATTTCAATGTAGTGGGGTTTATATATATACGGATTTTAATTTTTGGGTTTTTGACTCTTGCTCATTTACAAATTACTGTGGATAGAGGTGGAGGTGGTTGTGCTGCTGACGGGTGGAGATGAACAATAGTGCAGGCATTTCAATACCAGGGGGAGGAGCAGGAGGATCAGCAGCAGCAACAAGTTCATGGGTGTCACCATCATCAGTCTCAACATCTGGGAAGAGGATACAAAGGGAAATGGCTGAGCTTAGCAATGATCTACCTCCCGATTGCTCTGCTGGTCCCATGGGTGACAATCTCTACCACTGGGTCTCCACCATTGTTGGGCCCCCAGGTTCTGCCACTACTATCTTACTAACTACTATCAACATTTTTTAGCTATTGAGTTCTTGTTCAATTTCTTATTTTTTAGGATTGATCTTTTATTTTCAATCAACAGTGTTCTTCTTTTTTAAATTTTTAATGCTGTGTTTTGTTGTGCTTGCTAATATAGACATTATTTTGTTTATTTAGCTATTTGTTGTTGATTATGAATTCATCATCCAACTTTGCAACTTTAACCTTGTGTACTGGGGTGTATTTACTGCTTGTTTTGGTAAGCTTAACTTAGACCAACTTATCTTACATAGCTATTTTTAAACGGCATCTCTGACAACTTACTTACTGTTGACTGACTGAATAGTGAAATATCTGTATAGAGCTCTGAATTTGCTTGTTTCACATGGGTTTGTTTATCTGTTAGCTAATTGTATTCTTTGGCACCAAAAAACAAATTTGCAAAGTCATGAGGAACTAAAATTTTAAATTTTTACTTTAATGCATCTTCTAACAATATTTAATAACAAACTCTGAATTTTTTTTTTTTTTTTTTTTTTTCAATTAGTGTTTTTAATATAATTACAAGTTTCTTTCTAGCTGAATATTCCTAGCAATTTGATTCCATTTTTCTTATCTTGTAAATATTTTAAGATAACAAATCACAGCGAATAAAATACAACTACAAAACCAAAAAGGACTTTTTAAAAAAAATTGGAAGGGCCTTTTATCTTTATCTCTTTTATTTTTTGACCATCGAAAGTAAAAAAATGGACTTAAAAAATAAAATAAAAATAATCTTCCATGAAGCTGGTCTTCTGGAAGGTTTCTGATTTCAAATAAAAGATATAAAAGATAAAGCTTTCATTTTATGTCTTTGGTGTTTTTGTAGTTGTATTTATTCTTGTATTTGTATCTTATAAGATTTTATAAGATAAGTTTTATTACTTTCATTTTTATTGTGATGATAAAAATAGGAAGTTATGAACTCTCAATATGGAGGCAGACAGTGATAGATGCATTTGTCAACTCGTAGGTAGCTAGGATGAACAGGATCGAGATTGGTTGTAGTATAGGCTCATCTTTTCAGCTGTTTTGTTATAGCATAATTGTAACTTCCATTTGAATTAAATCAACCATTAATAAATAATTTATTGTAGAAACTCACCTATCGTTGCTTGGCCTTGAGAGTTTCAAGTTGAGTCAATGTTTGGAATTACAGCTGATTCTGATTGGATTTCCTCTGTTTTGATATGTTGTTGAACAACCCAAGTCTTTGTAGAGAGAGAGAGAGAGATTAAAGGTGGACTGGGAGAAGCGAGGAGGAAATAATTTTTGAAATGACAGTTGTCCTCAATTAATTTTAAGTGTAAAAGAGGAGATAATGTTTTCTGTCTCACAGTGGAGGCAGGCATTGCTAACTTGCCTAAAAAATGAATAAGTTAGCGACACTTCTGTGCATATTGTAGATATTTATGTGCGTTTCCATTAGTTGGCTAATCCATTGAAATCTAGTTTTGACAAAATTCTGAATATTCATTTTTGTAGGTACACCGTACCAAGGTGGTATATTTTTCCTTGACATAACATTTCCAAGTGATTATCCATTCAAACCTCCAAAGGTAGATTCAACGCATCCAATTTATCAAAAAAATGTGATTTATATATATATGCACAAAGTTTTCCTTATTAGCATAAGATTCCATGTTCATTTGGTGGCTGCTATTGCAGTTTCAAACTTTTACACTATTTTTGGATTAGAGAGGAAAGAAAATAAAGAGTGAAAGTAGTACACAAAATTCAGTTCTCTCTCCTTTGTTATTTTCTTCTCTCTTGTTTGGATGGCAGGAATATATCTATAGTTTTCCTTGTTTTGGAAGTTATTAATTTACAATTCAACGTTATTCTTATATATTTCGAGGCATATAATGTGGAAAGGTGTTGAGGCTTAGTTGTTATTGTATGTATGAATAATGTCATTTTCCTTCCAACCTGCTTCATTTTCTCTCCAATATGGAGAGATTGTATATTGTGGACCCTGGAGAAATTTAGCATATATTTTTGTTCCTTAATTATTTATCTCTTTATTAATAAGGCAAAATGACTTTCCCCTTTATTTTCCTTAATTGTTTTCTTTTTTCCAATATTTTCCTTCCATCCAAACATATCCTTAAGATATATTTTATTAGTGGAATCTTAATTATATAGTTGGGCAATCAGGTAGAATGAAACAGGAGTCAACTTCAATTTGCATATAACGTTGTAGGTCAATAGCATAAGCGTAATGTTTCTAACTGTACTGATGTTATAGGTGGCATATAATGTAAAAACAACTGTACTTCAGCCTGAGCATTGTTAGTTTGTTCTGTTTCTAGCAGCTTCTCTAATGTGAAAAAAAAAAATATCGAGTCTTGATGTGTTCTCTCCTTTTTTTTTTTTTGGGAAGACCAAAGATTTTGTTTCAGTATGTACAAACAACATTGTAGTTGAATGCTAGAACACCATTATAGTTGATGTTCTAGTTGAATGCTAGAACATCAACTATAACAAGGTTTTTCAAGATACATTGATAAGATTATCCCATTGGCATAAATGCCATATTTGTTTGGGAGCAAGGAAATGTATTTTGACTTTCTACTAGTTAGTATTAAATTTCCTCCCTCCAATGTATTTAACCTATAATATTATTGGCTAAATTCATTTCAATCCCACTTTCCTTCCTTCCTGCCAAATATATCCTTTGGTGGAAACTTTAGGTTGTTATAGTTCACAGATTTGATTTTAGGAGATTTACAAGTTCTACTCAAAACACATATTACGACCACGAAGTCCATTATTATTTGATTCTACAATGTCAAGAAATACCTATACTATGCACATTTAGTGGTAATGGAAGGATTAATTAGTCTTTGGTGATTTGCATTTCCATTCTTTTGATTGTAAGATTGCCTTGCAGGTAGTATTTAAAACTCGTATCTACCATTGTAATGTCGATTCTGCTGGCAACGTTAGTGTGCATATCTTGAAAGATGGTTGGAGTCCAGCTCTTACAATTTCTGAAGTGCTACTTGCAATAAGATCAATTTTCATTCACCCTGACCCTTGTAATTCTTGCTATCTTTGAAACACATGGAAATTTAATATTTTGTTATTTTTTATCTTTTAAAATGTTGTTCAATGATATGACCATAGGAGAATGAAGCCTCAAAAGCTAGTGATTGAGGTTGGAGATCCGAAGTTCATATAAACTCCACATTGAAATCAACTTCCCACCATGCTTCTCCCAAGGTAATTTGAGTTACAAGACAAGGTACTGGATCCCACAATGGATGTGTGGAATTTTGATTCGAGGTTTATATGAACTTAAGCTCTCACCTCAATGATTCATCAAAGTCATTTTGAGGCATGGTTCTCCCGAGGTCATATTGAATCATGTGTGTTTATTTGCTCTGTTTTGATGAGCCTGTAGTTGGCTACTATCTTGAATAATCTTGCAATTATTCCTGTTCAAGTTTCTGTTATTTTTCTTTTTTCAGTTCAGTTGAAAGGTTTTATTTTTTGGTGCAAATAAACACAATCGAATAATACCTTTTTTGCTATTTTGACTCTTCAATAATTCTGATTACTTTGGTTAATTTCACCGGAGGAACACACGTTAGTGGCCATTTTGAATTGATGAGATATAAATTGCATTAATCCTGTTTATTTCTTTTATATTGAATCCAAAATCCATATTCATATTAATTTTTGTATTTTTGCTGAGTAATTGATTTACTTAATGTCTGGATATCTTGCAGACAATCCTCTTCTCCCTGGCATTGCCCATTTATATTTGGCAGACAAAGCAAAACATGATGAACTAGCTGCTGAGTGGACGATGCGATTTGCCAAGTGAGTTGTTGGTAAGGAGCCCTTCAGTAACAATTTTTCTTATCTTTACATGCATTTTAATAGCATTTTGTAAATTTTGTGTGGAAGCTTGATGGACTGAACAAACATTAAACATTTGATAATGGCTAAAGTGATCTCATTCCATACATTACATAAACTTAAGTTACAAAGTATGTTTTTCTATTAAGTTGTATGGCATATGGCAGATCTCTTATAGATGCAACATATATAGCAAATTGTATAAGGTATTAGAAATGCATTTGCTTATATTATATTACAATTGATAACGACTTAACAAATGGTCTTAACTTGCACATCAAGGCATAGCCTAGTGATAAGTGCATGTATAATCTGTCAATAAACTCAGGTTCAAGTCCTCTTCCAAGAATTCTCAAAAAAAAAAAAAAGGTCCTAAGTTACATACAAACTAGTCAAAATGGTATTTTCGCGGTTTGCTTAAGGGTTAACATAGGGCATTGTTGCAGCCATGTAAACAACAATGTAATTACTTGAGTGTTTAACCAATATATTATGAGTAAATAATATATCTGATAGATTTGACTCTAAGCTCAAACGAGATTCACTTGAATTTCTTCAAAGTGTTGATGCATTTTTAGTAAAATATAAATTAATTTGGAATTTAGAATTATTTAGAAATGGTAAATTTTTGTTTGTTGCGTTAAATTTATGAAACTCGTATTTTTGTTTTTTCTTAAAAAATGAAAATAGAAAAGCTAAGGGAGTATATTGAATTAGGATTGTGTTAGATTTTAAAAGAATTGATGAATATGATGAAATCGAAGGATTTTTTTAGATTTTCACATATTTCACTATAATTCTACGTAGAGTTTTATGGAATTGTCAGGATTTTTTTTATAGATTTTGATTGATTTTGATGAAATTATAATAATTTTTATATTCCAATCAAAATTAATTTCAGGACCTAATTGAACAATTAAAAGGTTTTGGAACCCAATTGAAAAATTGGAAGTATTAAATTCTCAGCACATGCATTAATTCAAAGCTAGTCCAATAATTAATACATTGTTCTACATTTTAAGGGGTAGTGGTGGAAGTGGTATGGGTATTTTAGGGTACCGTTTCGCCTCGATTCATTTAAAAAAGATATGGTTAGTTATAAATCTGGAACGGATATGGATAGTAAAATTAATATCTATAACAGATCGGGTACAAAAGATATGGTTAGTTATAAATGAGTCTGAAACGGATATGGATAGTTAAATTAATATCCGTAACAGATCGGGTACATGCATAGATCTTTGGATACCCACTATTCGTTAACCACTATATTAAATAGGTTTAATAGTGGGTACCCATGGTAAAAAGTGTATTTTAAATAAGTTCGAATTTGCATTGTTGAAGATTTTTGGGTACCTTGCTCGTTTAAGAGGTACTTTAAATGGCATTTTAAATAATTTTTGGACAGATACGAGTAGTAAAAATTTAAACATATTTGAACACCGGTACTTAAATGGTATATGGACGGGTTTTACAACGGATATGAGTAGTAAAATTTTGAACGGATAGCTATATAAATAGTTTAAAATTCGCGAGAATTCGCCCGCTTCTTTTAAATGATTTTTTAAATCTTTGGGTTGGATATAGGTTTTTGAATGACTTTCTATTCATAACTAGTATTCTAAAATCTAATGAAATCAATAATTTTATAAGATCTTCCAAATCGATAATTTTTTGAATACCATCAAATTTGTATGGACTTTTAAAAAGTCATAATTGAATATCATCAGTTTATAATTTTTATAAAAGTTTGAATTGAATATTACAAAATTTCAAAATTTTAAAATTTTAAAAATCTAGATTCAATATCATTGAAATTTTAAAATCTTTTAAAATCTAATAAAGTTATTTAATTTAATTAATTCGGTTAAATTAACTTTTAACCGATCATCAAAAATTTATTTATTTTTAACTGAATATTTATTCTCCGAATCGAATTGGCGGAATTGAATGAATTGGCTAAATTGGATGCTCACCCATACCGTTGATTTAATATCACGGTTTCTTTATATAACTACTATTTATAACTAAATAATAGCCACATAATCATAGTAAGTTCTCACTTCTCTTATACATACACGTGACTTGAAAAATAAAAAAAAGGGTAAATTATTATTTAGTCCCTCAGGTTTTACATAATTAACCAACTAATCACAGGTTTTGAGAAAATATCTAGCTAGTCCTTCAGGTTTAACTCCGTCTAATTAAAAGGTTCTTCCGTCCGAAAAATTGGTTTTTTTCCGTTAATTATAGAGTAAAAGACTAAAATACCCCTCCCCAGCTGACGTGGACCATAAGGGAAAATTATTATCTGAATAGTTTATTCTTCCAGGAACTCGAACATTCGCGGGAATATGAATCACCATGAATTCGGCCTGAAATTTGGTCGGATAATGCCTACCCATACGTTGATTTATTATCGCCACGGTGTTCTCTTACTAATAAACGATATCATTTATAATAAATAAACTAGCCCACATGCAGCTCAATAAGTAGAGTTCTTCACTTCTCTTATACCATACACAGTGACTTGAAAAAAATAAACAAAAAGGGTTATATTATTATTTACCTGTCCCTCAGGTTTTACATGAAACTTAAACCAAACTGAATCACAGGGTTTTTGAGAAAATATCTAAGCTTAGTTCATCTACACGGTTTAAAACTCGTCTATATTAAACAGTTCTCTTCCCGTACCAGAAAAATGGTTTGATTTTCCGTATAATACTATAGCAGTAAAAGACTAAATTACCCCTACCCAGACTGGTACGTGGACCATAACGGAAATGAATTATCTAGAGTTCCTCAGGTATTTAATAATTATCATAACTAATCCCAAGTTTTGTGCAAATATCTAACTGAAGTCCGCTAAGTTTTAACTCGTTCTAATTGAAGGTCCTTCGACCGTCGAAACAGTTGTTTTTCCGTTAAATTGAAACTAAACGACTAAACACATCCTCCACTACGCTGACGTGGACCCAGTTACATGAAGCGATTAAGGAGGGGATTGTATTTAGGCATCGGCCGGTTCAGTGAACCGAGCCGGTTCGGCTTCAGTGAACTTTGACCGGTTTGACGAATGGCTTTTAAAATTTTGAACCGGAACCGACCCTTGAACCTTTCGGGTCCGGTTCCGGCACGGCTTCAGGCACCCGGGTTCCGGCGAACCCGACCCATTCAAAATTACCAGGTTTCGATTCCCCGGTCGGCATTACCGGAAATTTTTTAAAAAAAATAATCTAAAAATTTTGATTCCGAATTCGACCACATCTCTCCTCAACTGAGAATCATAACTGATCAATAAGTTCTCTAAGACAAGCTCTTTTAATAACTTTAATTAACCAGCACACGTACACATCAACAACCACGCCCACCGCACACGCATAGCTTCCATAGGTACCCACGACTCCATCCCTTTCACCTGAGGTCATTCCACGTAAATGCTCGCTAGTATCAATATAGATACACTATCTACTGTGTATCAAACATAGACGAAAAACCACTCATATACACTAACTTACTAGAACCTTATATTACCCATTAAATTTACACCAAATCTTCTCGCTAATTACCTCAAAGCGGTTCAATTGACTGTTAATCCATTCTACATCTAGTGACTACCTCAACTATAAATGGAAATAAAAATAGATGAACCCCCCGCAGGCTCAATCTCTGTGTTTCGGTGTTTTGGTGTTTTTGTGGTGTGTTGGAAATTAATTATTTCAATCAATAATAAGAAATATATTTAAAAAAATCAACTATGAAGTAGAAATTTATTGCAAATGGGAAAAAATCTTGAAATTCAGGAGAAACGAATTTGAACATTGGATTCCTGTTTAAGAAAATAAAAAACTAAAACAATCCAGCTAAATTCCGAATAAATTAAAGAATAAATAAAGCAATAGAAAAATAAATTTGAACTATCAGGAAATTTTTGAGAGAATTTTTTGACCTTTGAGAACTAAGAGCAACGAGATCATAGGATATTAATATGCTCGTGTGAAATAAAAAATCATCAAATCTCATCACTTATTTATTACCACGTGTCTCATTTATTAGTTATTACAATGCGTACCCTCTACTATAATTTAGGTAAACTCTATAGTAAATAAATAAATACAATGATTAAAAATGGAATAAATGAATAAATTACTTTTACAATTACATAAAAACACCTATCATATTCAAAGACCTATTCCGTTACACTCTTTTTTTTCACACTTGAAAAGTATCTGTTTATCAATAAATCACACTATTATGTACCATTTTATATTAAATTTATCAGTTCAAAAAAATGGTCTGTATGTTTTTATCACACTTTTTATACACTTAGTACCATATTTACTCTCTCTTTCCACCAATAAATCACTCAACTACAAATCAAAGCAATTGATATAACATTTTTTTATAAAAATTTATAAGCTACAATGTTTGGGTATCGGTTCGAACCCGGACCCGGAACGCCGGGTTCCGTGTCCATTATATAACATCCTACATGACACCATTGAGACCGGCCTCCCATTGAACCCGCCGGTGCCCGGTTCCAAAATTATGTAAACCGGCCGGTTCATCGGTTCCGGTTTCCGGAGTTTCGTCTACCAGTTAATGTTCGGTTCTATTCCGGTTACAGGTTAGAACCCGAACCCGGGTGGCCATGCCTAGAGTTGTGAATAAACTAAAAGACTAAAATATTTACCGTGGTTCTTTTTTACTCCAAATTCACCATACATTTATTCTTTTTAGAACAAACAAAGTACAATAAACATAATCTTTCTGATTTTATTCCATATTCCTAATAATGCAAAATTTTATCCAAGAAACATTAACTATAATTATCATTGATAAAATTTCTAAAGACAAAAAAAAAAAAAACAACAGTAGTGTCCATCCTATTTCATAACTAACTTTTCACTTTCTTTAATTGGTCAATTAAGTAAAGTAAATTCTTTCTTACAAATTATAACAAAATATTATTAATTATTATCTACGTTAACCTTAAAGTAAGAAGAGGAAGATATGTTATATGATTTTTGGAAAATTATGAAAAATAAATTCATTAAATTTAACTTATTACAATAAGAATACAAAATTGACAAAAAAATTAGCTTACTTCATTAATAATTCTAAAAAAAAATTACTATTTTGGGAGAAAACACCCAGCTCTAAAAATATAGTTATTTTATAGATAAAACAATCAGATTATCTAATTAGATCAAAAAAAGTTAATTGTACTCTATCGACTTATATGAACTCTTCCAATTATTCATTTATTTACAATTTATAGGCACGAAGTAATTTTCCTACCCGTTAGTAATTCAAGCTCTGGTACTATATAATTCTTAACATGGTTGGAGCAAAAATTATAGGAAAAATTATTATTTAGTTCTTTGATAGTTTTATACAATCCTCCCTCCCTTCATCGCTTCATTACCTGGTCACGTCAGCTAGGGAGAGGTGTTTTAGGGTCTTTGAATCTTTCACAATTAACCCGGAAAAAAAACTAACTTTACTCGGACAGGAAAAGACCCTTTCACATTAGACGGAGTTCAAAACCCTGAGGGACTAAGTCTTAGTATATTTCGCAAAACCGTTGGGGTATTAGTTACCGATTACATTATGTAACCTGAATGGGACTAGATAATATTTTCCCCCTTATGGTTTCCACGGTCAGCTGGAGGCGAGTTGTTTAGGTTCGTTTACTCTATAGTTTAACGAGAGGAAGGAAAAAAACAACTTCTCGGACGAAGGACCTTTAATTAGACCCGCGAGTTCAACCTTGAACCAAGGACTAGGCTGAGATCTTTTTCTCGAAGAAACCTGCTGATTGGTTGGGTTAGATTTATGTGACAGAAGGTGAGGGAGGCTATTAGATAAATTTACCCTTAAAAAAGAATGAAATGAAAGCGGGTCGAGACTTTTCGAGTGAATTTTTATATATTCCTTAGTGGATGTTTTAGGTTGATTATGCAGAGAGAATAAAAAAAAGAAAAACTTCGGTGGTTGATACTTAATACTGCGGCGCAATTTATTTCCCTATACACAACTCATGTTAAAATATAATTTATTACTTAGTCGCATTTAGGAGTTACATTAAGTCAACTGAATTCTTTAGAACTAGACATGTTGGACGGCGTATGTTTCCGTTCCATTTGTACTTTATATTAGCGTTCCGAGTGGGGACTTTCGGCAGCGGGTCCTTAGGCGCAATACTATGTTACTTATGGAAAAAAAAAAAAAAAAAAAAAACTTTTCGTGGTTGATATTAAATATCAATATTTCCTATACACAACTAATGTATAAAATATAATTATTATTAGTCGATTTAGGAGTTCACATTAAGTCAACTGATTCTTAGAATAGACATTTGGAACGGGCGTATGTTTCGGTTCCATTTGTACTTATATACTTCAGTGACTTTCGCACGTCTTAACCAAACACTTTACTTGTGGCATTTACTAACCAAACATAGATTTTTTTTTTTTTTTAAATGAATATTTTCAATACTTTAATGTTGGGATTACTTACCAATTAGTTACATGCAAAATCTATATTTTTTTTTTAAAAAAAACTGCTATATATAATTATAGTGAATTTTCACATTACAAATTCACATTATTCAAATAACGTAGCCAAATGAAGAGTCGAAGTTTCCAAATTGTTGTCATTCTTATGATTATCTTTTCCTTTTATACAGGTAAATTTTCATCTTACATTCATATACAAAATATAATAATAATAATAATTATTATTATTATTATTAGTTGATTTAATTAGGATTATATCAGTTACTTGACCAAGTTATAGATTTGTAAAATATTGTTTTTCCTATATTCTATATTATAAAGAATAAGATGATTAATTAATTAAATAAAATTTGATGGTTTCAGTAAACGAGGGGTTTGGAGAAATTATACACAGTTGCCAGGGAGAAGCAACACTTCCTAATTGCACTGAGGAGAAATGTGGTGATCTGTGCAAGAACAAGTATATAAATGGTCAAGGATTTTGTCATCCTATTTCTCAAGTCTGCACTTGTGTGTGTATCCCTGCAAAAAGGGGTGAAACTGTAGTACCGCAGTTAAAGACGCTAAGACCTAAGTAAAAAACTCTGGAAGGATTCTTTCTACTGTGATCTGACTATTTAATAAAATTCGATTAAGTTAAAAATGCTTAATCTATTTTTTGGCTTTTTATGTTTTTTTTTTTTTACTGCAAGATTTACTGATTCAGCCAACATGAATTATTGTTTTAGTTTGTTTTCCAATATTCCTAAATTAAAGATTTCCATTAAAAAGGACTTTAATGAAAATTGAGAGGCATAGAACCATAATTTTATTTTTGAAGCAGTTCATATCTCGACATTTTCCTTTGAATTGCAGATAAATAAAAAATTGAATATAATTGCAATGGTCATTAAATAACAAATATTAATAATTTTAGAAAAGTGGTGAACAAATTAAAGTGAAAGGATCATTTTAAAATTTTACAACACAAGGAAACGGTGTGCGGGTTCAAAATGAAATGGACTTAAGCCTCTGATACATCACATGGACTTAAACCTCAAATCTATATATATAAACACAGTAGTTTGCGTTATATGAAAACCAAGTGAAAGTAACACAGTTTGTCACTTTGTATTATTTTAAATTATAAAATAATAGATGTTAAAATTTTAACACAGTTTAGCACAATTGTAAAAATTATAAGAATATCAATTGTTTGATGTTTTTAGATAATCTTTTCATCAAGATAATATCTATATAAAAAAAAATTATCTCTAGTATTTGATATATTAATATAAATTTATTTATTCTTACAAAATAATACATAAGTAATCCATACGCTTAAAAAAAGTGTGAATAAACAATATATTACTATTAAATAAATAATATATAAATAAATTCAAAAAATATAAATTGGAACTAAGAACAAGATGCCTTTTATCGATGGAACTTTGTCTTCTCTTCTGCTACATGATCCTATGCAATCTACTTGGGAAAGGTGTAACACAACAGTGCTGTCATGGATCACAAGGTCTCTATCTCCATCCATTGCACATAGTATCTTGTGGATAGATAATGCTACTACTGCCTGGAAGGATCTGAGGGATAGATTTTCTCAAGGTGACATATTGCGTATTTCTGATCTACAACAGGAGATATCTAGCTTCAAACAAGGTGAACTCTTTGTCACAGAGTATTTTACTCAATTGAAACTACTTTGGGATAACTATCTTAATTGTAGACCTATTCCCATTCGTTCTGGTTTTGTAACTTGTTCATGTGGAGCAATTGCAACCTTTAAAAAATACATGGAAAATGATTGTATAATGCGATTTTTTTAAAGGTCTAAATGAGCAGTATGCACATGTTAAATCTCAGATGATGCTTCTAGATCCTTTGCTGTCTGTGAATAAGTTTTTCTCTCTAGTAACACAACAAGAGAGGCAGTTATTATATACAGCTAAAGTTGAATCCAGGGCTTTATTGAACAAGTCCTTTAAATCACATCGCAATCATATTGGTTATGGAAAGAAGAATTATATTAGCAATCAGAATTTTAATCCAAATCATTCAGGATCTTTTGTTCCTAGATCTCAGAAGAATGTTTCAATGAAATTATGTACTTACTGTGGAAAACAAAGGCACACAGTAGAGACATGCTATAGAAAGCATGGTTATTTGCTAGGTTTTCCTTTCATGACAAGCCAAGCCTACTGCAAACTTATGTGAAATTGATTCTCTTGCTGCATAAGGGAATTTGGTATCCCAACCATGCACCAGCTCCTACTTGATTTGATGCTCCATCTGTAAATAGTTGCCAACGCCATTAATGCATGATTTTTTATTCCCCTTTTGCCGGATTTCTTGTTAATTCTAAAATAAAATTCCAAAGTGCTTGTGCATTTAAGGTTGCTTGAGGTACATATTGGATGCAAACTCCCCGAGCCTAATAGACCACTCTATCATTGGTCCTGATGTTTCTACTCTGTGCAATACCTTTTTCAGTGGATAATTAGTCTGAGCATAATTTATGTGTGCTTGAAAGTAGTGTTGTAACTTTGCAGAAGTTATTAACACAGTATATGCTAATTTTTCTAGATAGGAATATCTTACCTATGCTCCCCTTAGCACTTTGCTCACATAGTAAATACGAAACTATATGTTACCTTCTTCTCTGATCAAAACTGAAGCTACTGTTTCTTTTGCAACAGAGAGGTAAAAATACAAAGGCTCACCAGTTTTTGGTCTATTGAGAAGAGGTGGTGAAGCAAAGAAATGCTTTTAATTCTTTAAACTCTTTCTGAGATTCAGCTGTCCATTCAACTGACATAAATCAAACCACAAGTAATCACATGGCTTTTCTTAGTAGTGCAAATTCTCATATATGGATCTTGGACACAGGAGCAACGGGTCATATTTGCATTTCCCTTTCTTTATTCACTACTTACAAAGGTGACAAGCTAAATTGCAAGTGTACGAAATCGCAAACAAGTAATAAAAAATAAATAGAGTATTTCACTTAATTCTATCCAATTTATTTTATTAGTTGGATAATCAATTTTAATTGTTCAAGAAGGAGAAACAAACTTAAAATCACTAACATTGTATTATTAGCTATTTTAACCCAGTCTAATTACCTGTCTTCTAATAGTGCAATCAAACATGAATTAAATCATTAAGTTTAATGGTTGTTTATGAATTCATAACCTGAGGTCGTTAACTTTTGAAAATCCCCATGAGTCAAACCATATAGCTTCTGCATCAAGTTATTATTTCCATGTAATTTATTATCTTTTTCATATCAAAAACCCTTCTCCTGATGGAGAACTTATTGAGAGCATTAGTTTCAATATAATTATTACCATCAAAAAGAAAATAATCTAATTATTTAATAATTAGATTAAATTAAGCTACATCCAATTTCCTAGTTATGAAATTTAGTTCAACATGTAATAAATACTTCAAATAAACTAAATAAATTTCCCAATATCAGATTAGAGTCAGGTGAAATAAACTAGTAAACAAAATCGTGAATGGTTTTTTTTTCCTTGGGGATTTTTTTTTTTTCAAAAAAAAAAAACTGGAAAATTGCTCGAAGTTTTAAATGGAAAGAAATTTATTTAAAGCGTAAGAACAAAAAATTAAGATTCCTATATCTCAATTGTTTCTGTTGATCTCTCTTATATATGAGAATTCGTAGGGTGTCTTGAGTCGGAATAGGAAATTAGCTAGCTTTAATTAGGAAGAAATATAATTTTGATTAGGAAATGGATTTGTCTAGTATTTTTCATCAGAAGCTTTCTTTGACCAAACTAAAACTAGAAACTCAAACCAAGGCAAGTCCTTCTACTAATTCTATGCAGCTCCTGCACTGATTATGCCGGCTTCAATTACATGTGCTAAATATTAATCAGGTCCCATTGAAATTTCAACTTCCTTGGAGACATGATCGTTGTTATGTGCCATGGCTGGGCCCGGTGTATACTTTACCGACTTGACCATGTTGAGTTTTATCTTCTATTTTTTTTGGCCCCCCAATCTTCTTTGATTGCAAATTTGCATTTCTTATTAAAAACCCTTTCTAATCCAGCTTAGTAAAATCAAGGAGCTTTATTAAAAACATAAATAATTCTTAACAAAATTAATTAAAGTGATTAAAAACCTAAAAATCCTAATAGAAACTATATTAAAAACACTTATAAGAATAAGACCTATTAAAAAAGAATTAAGGCTATATTAGTCAACTTACCAAATGCCAGCTATATTACTATAAATTACTCTAGGACAGTTTTCTTTCAAAGAAGACTTTCATCTTTTTAATTGCTTCCTAATTCCGAATTTTCACGTTTACTTGGTCTCCAGGTCTCAAGGCTTATTCATCATGAGTGTAGTCCGCATATTTTTCTTAATTCATTGCTTGGTTGAGATACAGTTTTAACGTAGAGTTAAAACAAATCAATCAGATAATGGGTTCTTAGAGGTTTCATATGACTTGAGTTTTTCAGGCCAAAAGGGATTTCATTATCAGGACTCTTTGTAGGTTACTCCACAGGAAATGACATTGTTGAGAGGAACACGAGCACATACTAAATTTAGCTAGGGGATCTCTCTTTTCAATCCATTTACCTCTCAATTTTGGTGCTATGATTTCTTGCGTTCAGTTTTCTTTTCTATTAATAGACTCCCTACACCTTATACAAACCACTCACCATAACGAAAAACTTCATTCCAAACTAACTTAATTTCCAAGATTCTTAAGTTGTTTGGGATGCATTCTTATGATTCAGAGTCTCTCTTCCATAGACAAAAATTAGGATCAAGGAAAGGAAATTAGTTTTTTCTAGGCTATAAATCTGGCATTAAAGGATTCTCTTCTCATGGATCTCCAAACCAAAGAAATTTTTCTTAAGGGATTGCTGTTTCTTTGGAAAACTATTATTTTCTTTGCGTACCAAATTCTCATCAGACATATACCTTTTTACTCAGCTCACAGACACCATTAAATTTTTATACCCTACTTGATTGAAATTCCCCTAGCATTTCCTGTCTCAACCACATCTTACTACCTTACCAGGCCTCTAATTATCTTATAGATTATCACTGTAATTCATTAGTACTACATTCAGGGTTGGGTCCTCAAATCAGCCTCCATTATCCTTTAGTATTCATATCACAAAACTTATGCCCTTCTTATTTCCCTTTTAATGCTTAATATTACTTTTTTTCTGAACCCAAATTTTTTAAAGAGGCAGATACCACTCATAAGTTTGGAGGGATGCTATGGTTCATTATGGACTTAATCCTCAAAACACTAATACTTGGGACCTTAGTGTCTCTCCCACCAGAGCCAAGACACAATAGCCTGCAAGTGGGTTATATAAAAATAAACATAAATCAAATGGAAGTGTTAGAAAAGGTACTTTAATATTCTCACTTGTGTGAAGTACTAGAAGATCTCTCTAGTTTATTCTTGATTAATTGCCTATCCGGAATAGCCTGATTATTAATTTAGAGATTATTTTAATTTTAATATGTCGGACTACTTAATTATAGTTATACATGCGATTAGAGTTAAGTTAAGTCATCATTCATGAATTGGAATAAGGTATAGTGAGCTAAAGACATGGTAAATGGGAAGCTAGCCGTTGAAGCTTCTCAATCAAAACATCTTTGGTTTAAGATACTTAAAACATTTGTTGTTTAATTTTCTAATGTATTTGGTTAATAGAACCTACTGGAAAATTGAATTAGTAGTACTTAAAAATAATAATAATAATAATTAATTTAAAGTAAGAAATTTGAAAGAAAAAGAGAAAACAATAAGGATGGAATTGATAAATTTTGTGCGAAGGTTGGATTTAGTGGGATTTATAAGGAAGCTAAGATTATAAGCTTAATAAACACAAAAAGACAAAAACCTACCTTCTTCACTTAGCTTTATATTTTGGCCAACTTTTCTCTTTCCTCCTCATTTTAGTCGAGAACTTTCTTTTCTTTTTCTTTCACATTTGGCCCGAACACCAAGAAGAGAGTGGGGACTGTTTTAGGTTGGTTTTAAAGAGGAGACTTTGTTTAAGGAGGAATCGAAGGAAGTACTAAAGAGTTAGTTAATTCTTTCCATATTTTATGATTATTAGTTTTAGTAAAATTGTGTTTAGATTTGAATATGTTTTTTGGGGACTATTTGTAAATAATTGGTTTTAGCTAAGAATAGAAGGGTAATTAGTTTGTTTGGATTGATTTAGGATGAACTTATGTTTGAATTAGAAAGGAAGGAGAAGTTATGAAATTGGTCCTTTAATGATTTGGTCAGTTTTGTAACTTGGAAGACTGATTCCCTAATGGTTGTTATGATAGATCTAAGATAGTAGATGATACTAATAAAGGTTATCGGACTTGGAATTTCATGATTGATGAGGAGATAACAAGGTAAACTTATTGAAAGGTTATACGAAGTGAGCTGCTTTTGGAAATTCAATTATAAAAAATTGATTAGTTAAATGCAGTAGCATAATAATGACTTAACATAACATCATAAAAAATTGGAATTAGTTAAATATAGCTAAATACATAATCTAAAAGAATTATGGAATTTTATAGGGAACTGATGTCAAGATGTTGGGGAGGTGTGTATAAAGGATGCTTGTGCAAATGAGTAAGGATGACATGGCAGTTAGAGTTAAATGAATACCCTAGGCTCTTCGTGTGAAAATTTGACTAAAAATATAGGTACTGTTGTTTTTAGGTTATTGTTGACCATATGACAATGAAGCTCTTATATTCATGAAAATTGTTATTGGGTTAGATAGCTTGAAGATGTGAGAAGTATTCTGTAAAAATATTCAGGAATGATTTAACAAACTAGGAGACTCAGCCAAGGAGGCAAACTACTCATATGATGGAAACTTTTATTCACCTATTAGTTGTAAAGTAGTTTAGCATAGTTTTTAATATGTTATTTGTCTTCCTCCATTATTTTATGTTGTATTATTCTATGTGTTCCTTAGGATGAGATTAATGTGTTAAGAAAATGAATGATTTCCATGCCTAAATGATTCATATCGGTAGTTGGTTTAAGCATAATGAAATTGAAGAAAAAGCATGGATACTACATTTCATACTTAATTTACATTGTATGATAGTTTGGTTGTGTTTATTGAGTAGTATGTAGTTAATATGAATTATTTAATTTCAAGCGAGTATCTGAAAGGAAGGGGATTAGGAGATAAGTCATAAGATTAGAGGAGTAAGGTAGGAGAGCCTTTTCAATTCAGTTAGTGCAATACTTCTTTCTTGTTTGTTAGAACAAAAATGTATTGATGTCACATTCCAAGCTCATAAATGATTTATGAAAATAAAGAAATTATTGCAATTAAATTTTTTATAGATTTTGAAGGAGAAAGTGGGAACTTGATAACTTTGATTTTCAATTGATTCTTAAAGTTAAATGTGAAAATCTAGTGTTTTATTTGAGGACCAAAGGAGGGTGTTGGCCCAATTGTTACTCCTAATATGAAGGGTGGCATGAATGAATTGTTTTTTTAGTAGTATTTGATGGAAAATGGAATTGTTGCTAAATTTCTAATTATGCTTAATAAATGGAAATGATTTTATAGTCTCACAGCACAGTTTGATAGACATGGTTATTGTCGATTATCACTTCATTTTTGTAGTGATATTTGTGATTGATATTGCAAATGATTTATTTCCCTCCTAGATGAAGTTGAGATTTATTCCCTTTCTGCTTGAGCATTGAAAATTCACAGATTGAGAGTTGAGATACTTTACTTGATGAGCTCATAGAGACACTAGTGGCCTATCGGAATTTAGTTTATTTCAGACTTGCTGAGACTAACTGGATAATGTCGAATTTCTTGAATTGATGCGGTTCTCCATATCAAATTATTGATTCTCTTAACATTTTCAGATAAAGTGTTATTGATTTTTTAGCAAGATTTCTATCATTATTATGGATTACTTTTCTTACTAAAGTCTTTTTACTAAGTGAAAAGATGTATGGGTTCGGAGGAAATATTTTAATTGAAATATAAGGATTTTCATATGAAGTTTTATTTATGTTATGTTAATATTGGAAAAATGCTGAACACTTGATTTATATTCTATGCACTACTAAGCAATTGCTTAGCGCATTAGTATTATTCTGTACTATCGTGGGGACAAGGAAGGAAAAAGTAGGGAAGAGTTAAGTCCTGCTCAGTTGCCGATTCCTTTTTTTAATGTAGATAATGAAGCTACTGTTATAGCTATTCAGGTGTTACTATTTTCTTTTGAAATTTTGTATGATTTAGGTAGGCATTAACTATAACATCACATTTATGAGCGAGATATGTGTTAAAATAAAGTTTATGGTAAACTCCATAATGCTTAGTTATAATTAAGGTAAGTCATAATGTCCATAGTGCTTTTATATTTTAGTACTTAAAGTATATATTAACTTATTATTATTTATGCTTTGGGAAATATACATGAAATGTGTGATATGGATCACAAGTAGTGTGAACTATATTGCTGAATTGGGTTTAGGATTATGGAACCAATTTAAGATGATAATGAACGATGTCATAATGGTTTATTAAACAAAAAATTCTTGATGATGGTTATAAAACACATTTCCCATTTATACATACATACTATAATACATATATTTATATTCTATATATTATAATAGAAGATTTTTGATTCCATTTCGTTTCAAAATGCACTAACAACCACATTGAATTAAGATTGCCATTTCGTTTGTGAAACTAAAGACTAGTATTCATTCACCTCTTTTCTATTCTCTCATGCTTAGTTGGCTAGTAACACTAAAGTCCCTTCCTGTCTCTGCCTGATATTATTCTCCAACTTGTTGTGGGGGGGGATATTAGATGAAAGAATCAAACCCATAAAATGGTGAGCAGCATTGTTAATTAAACGGTGCACACCAGCCAAAAAGGAATAGCACTTCAGCTAGGATGCACTTAAGTAAATGCTGTGAATTTTGAAAGTTTTTATTTATTAGTTAGGATATTTTAGTTTGTTAGTCTTATCTGAAGGGACGAGCTAGGGTTTTAATTATGGTGGGTACAAATACTTGGGAACGTGTAAGTTAATGGGGAAATGGTGAAGGGTGTGTTGTTAATGTTTTTGATTGGCCAAGGTTTTGATTCTTTGCCGGTAAGTATTTTTTTGAAATTAATGTTTATCCTCATTAGTCTCATATGTATAAGAATGTAAGTAAATTCTTCCATTCAATTTCTCAAAGTAGTTATTAATCGTTTAGCATAGTGGTGCAAGGTGCTAATTAAGATATATAATTACATTCATGTTATATATGATTATGTGGATAGCGTTGATTTTGGAAAATTTAGAAGATGAGGCATGAAGTGTTTTATGTGTATTTAGTCATAAAGGGCCTTTCTCTTCTCTTTGACTGCACTGTTGCTTTGACTCATAGGTAAAAATTGAATAACAAAAGAATGACTACACTTTTGTTACTTTTACTTGCAAGGTAAATTAGCTAAAAGAATAAACGAGGATCTGAATAATGAGTGATAGCAAAGTTAGGGATATAATCATATATTATGAAAAAGCGAGGACCACTAGTGTATTTTGAACCAAAATGTAAAGGAATATAGTAATTCTTCCCTTGATTTTAAATTGGCTTGCTTATAGTTCATTACCAAGAGACCTCAAACCTACGCGAAACTACGTAGTTTTGTTGTAGGGTTTAAGTTAAAGAAAGGGGAAAATAAATTGCCTCCTTAATTAAGCCATATTACACATGTCTCCTTCAACGTTTTAGAACTGACTTTAGCATCTTAAATTAGCATTCCGGTCAACAATTCCTCCATCCGTCACGAAATCAGTTCTACTTATTTGTTATAGTCTACTTTTAATTAAGCGTTATAAAGAAAAGAGAAAAAAAAAGACAATTCAGTAATCCCCTATGAATTAGCTAATTAAACTAGTTGTTGGTTTTTCAAGGGTCAATTTATCTTGAGATTTTGGTGTATGTTTATACAAAACAAATTAAATTTTAATATTCTTGTATGTGCTAATATTATTTTATCAGGAAATTATTGATAACAGTTGAAATTATTGAAGAAAATAAGAGTCTCCTACATCAAGATTCTTTTATTTGGAAGACCATGAAGATTAATGAAGATATTTTCTATTGGTTTAGTATTATTAATAAGTTCTTAGGAAATTGATTGTAGGATAGAGAGTAAATAATATTATAGCACAATCTATTTTATATCTCTCAAAATTGTTTTGAAATGTTTTTGAATTATAAATTTATTAAGAGGATATAGCCAAAATCTTACTCTTCACGTTTCATCTTAAAATATCATATTGGAGTAAATATTCTTGCTAACTATTAAATGAATTCTTGCAAAAAGTATATTTCTGATCTAAAATGCCAGTTTCTGATTTAATACAGCTAATCTGTTTCTGATACAAGCTGAGTTGTTTCTGATTATAAATGTTACACTGTTATTCTAAACTGATTTAATACACTATCTTTTCTTGATATAAATGGTTTACACTTTTCTAAAATTTGAACCTTTCTCTTCAAACCTTGCATGCTGTGATATTTAAAATGTGGGTCAAACAGCCCTTTTAATTGCAACCACATGCATTGCCTCGTTTAGTTTAAAAAACTATCAGAAACTTTATTGCTCATTAAAGCAATAATCTCAACGTTAACTTCAAAAGAAATATATTTTTCATATTTGAAAACCATTTCTCTCTTAAAAAGTTGGGTTTTGCAAAAGAGTTATGAGTCTATTGTTTAAAGTTTAATCTCTCAAAGCTCTCTCTTTAATCCCCTATTTTCTTATCGTTTCTCTTTGCCTCTCATAAAAAAATTTTTAAGAGAATAAGAAAATTTATTTAACTCCAATCATTTTCTGTAAGGAAACTCTTAGTTCTAATATTCTTTAAATCTATTTTCTATTACTCGTTTTCTGTTCTTCCTATGTGCATTAATATCTGTCCATTCTCTCTGTCTATATTAATTTGAAAATCTATTGGAACCAGGGACTCTTTATTTGAACAAACTTTTTTGTTGTAATTAGCTTAGCGTGAAAGCCTGTTAGGTGTTATAGGTTATCAAGCGACATACATAATCATCTTGTGTGAGCTTCTGAAATGCTTGATTTGAGTTTCTGATCTCTGCAAAATCAGGGAAAAGGGTTTGAGGTTGACTAGAACCTTTTGGAAAATCTAGTGAGGATCAAAGGTTAGATCTAGTGTTTGATCTATTTCCTTGTATTGTTGGTTTGTCTCTTCCTTGAAAAGAGATAACATAGTGGAGGATGCTCAAGATGCGTACCTTAGGGGAGTGGATGTAGGCAAGTTAGTGCCGAAATCCACTATATATCTCTGTGTATCATACTCTTATACTTTACTTTCTTGCAAAGTTCTGCGATTGATATATTCTTACTAACGCAACCCTGTTCAACTGTTTAGAAATGCGAGATTGTAATTGAGGTTTCTGAATATATACTAATTAGTGAGATAAGCTTTGTTCTCTATGGAAATTAGAACTCTGGGATTTCTGTATGTGATTTTTACCAAGTTTCTATCTGCTCCTTCTATATTCGTGTAATTTCACATATGAATCTATAATCAGTTCTTCGTTGGCTTAAAGCTTTGGTGAACAGTTTCTAAAAGCAATTAACTGTTGTTCATAGAGGCTTTTCTTAAAATAGCAATAAACTTTGTGAAGCTGTTTAATCGCAATATTTGTTCTTCACAGAGTCTTTTCTTAATCTGTGCATAAGCTTTTGTGAGGAAGTTCAAACAAACTTCTCTCACAAATGCTTCTAATTCCGCATGTAATTAGAATTCTGATTTTTAAAAGTTTAATTTTTTAGAAAACCACACCCCTCGGGTTGTGCCATAACCATAAATGGGACCCACACATCAAAAAATACACAAAAAAGAGAGAATTGGAAAAACAATGAGAGGGCTAGTCAGTGAGGAATAAGATACGGTCAGCCATTATTATGGCGGGATCGATCTACACTGAGAGGATGGGGCCATGTGGAGGACGGCTCATCGCCGGGTTTCGGTGACGCCAACTGACATGTCCAGTATAGACTGAAGGTGATAATGTTTGTATATGCTTGTATGCCTTGTGTGATACGCTCTCATATAACTAGTCGGTATGGACTAGATAGATATTAACATCCGCGTGATTGCATGTGTTGTGTGAATAATTAATTTTCATAATAAACTCACATGTTCTTTGTTTTTAATTTTTCCCAGGAAGTAGATTTTCCTTTAGCGGGGTAAAAGTCTGTGTTCCTTTCACCGCAGGAGCTAGAAAAGAATTCTTTTACTATAGTAATTAATTCATTTACAATGGTTGTATGTATGGAGAACTAGTTGTATTTATGCATAGTGAACTCGCGTTTGTAAAAATTGTTATTTGAAGGGAACGTATAATAGTACACGATTTCGTAATTGTTTATGAGTATTAGTATTCCTAAATAGCTAACTCCGTGCCGCACTCGGAATGTGCATTATAATTATAAACGTATGTTAATTGATTGTGAGATCAAGCAAAATACAATTTACTAATGTATTATCTCATCAACATTTCGGTATTCAGATGTCCACTTCCCATTTCAAAACAAAAAAAAAAAGAATATATATCATCCGAAAACTTCTCCTTACGAAGAAGCACAACTGCCACCCTAGGAGGCCTTTTCTAGGTAGTTAGTATTTGAGCCTATAAACCGCAGGCCACACCAGACCTATTCTCCAGCCATACCGCATTCAGTTGGATACCTCCAGAGAGATACCAGCGTGGCCACGGATTCCAAATTCTGCGAGTCATATGGCCATCCACTCGGCAACTCTTTCTTTCGCACTGCTTCTTTGGTTTTCCTCACGCATGCATGGCGTCATGCTCCAAATAGGTCTTCTCACTCCGGTTCCTCCTCTCCGATCGATCTGGCTTGAAAGTGAGATATGCAAATCCCGTGAGTTTGGACCTATCATTCATTATCTATGGCCTAATATCAATAGGATTTGTTTGTTACGAGTATTCTGTGTGCAGCTGTGAATTTAGGCGTCCTCTTTTTGTTTCTTGCACTTGATTTTGTCTAGAAGGCAAACAATATTTATCTCTAATTCGACATATATAAAATGTTACTTTGTTATCCAACATTCTGTGTTAGTTTTTTATATACCGGGATGAGTTTTTCTAGATTGATTCCCTTTTCTGAAATACCGAGGACATTTTTCCTTAATGCACCTACTGCAATCCTTATAGACAGTTATGGGTAATTTTCTTGCTTATTGAACCTTCTTCCCTTTGTTTGCACAAAGCATTAAGCAGGCATGCATACCCCCTCAGTGAGTAGTGGGCATTGTGTTCTTGGCCTTCATAGTGGTGTTGCTCCAGGTTTGCCATGATTTTCCTTTGCTTCGTTTTCTTATACAACTTGTCAATAGCCTGGAAATCATCCCCTGCTCTATAAAAAGCATTCCTCTTTAGGCAGTTGATTATGGGGGATGCTTGAATAGGGAACTCCTTGTGAGTTGCTCCTTTTTCTACTCTCTCCAAGTGAGGATTTGTATTCCCCAAATCCCTTAGTGGAATTGTCTTAATCATGCTACTACTATATGGTATATTGGGAATTCTATAATTGCTTATAATGGAAAGTGTGGTTATCGTTGCTGGCGTTTTAGGATAATATGTACTCTTTGTCTGAAAGTAGTAAGTTTCTGTATTACAAGTGAGCTAATGATTAATACATTCTATTGATCCAACTTAAGGAGGAGTATATAAGGAAAAATCAAATTTAGTACAATGTATTCCTATATTTTATTTTATGATTTGTATTTCCATAATGAGCGTGAGATAGGAATAGGAATTCACTATTATATGAATAGGACCTATGTAATCGATTGTGAGTAGCAAGAAACTACAATATTACCAATATAATCTCTTAATAATGTTAATCAATAAAACTGTGAGAATGCTTGATTTTGCTAGCCCCACCATTATGGATGTAATGAATTTACAATAAGGCCGACAAAGAAAATTTTTAATATACTTAAATTGGACCGGAATCGCTAAATAATATGATTATTGAAGTTTTATTATTGTGTGGCACTATGGGCAGCTTATTTGAAATTTTTTGTGAAGTGTATACGATATAGTGTAGTGAACCTTTTATTGAGTTTAGGACACTCTACTATGGCATTGGGGGCCTCTAACCTTACCTGTGAGCCCTGCTCGTAGTGATACCCGATACCGATCCGCCATGGATAATCAGGTCGTAAAACAAATAAGTTTGCTTTTCTTTATGAGTATTAATTTTATATTTGATTTTAAAGTTTTATTTGTGATGATATTTTATTATATATTGAGGAAGGTTCGAGATGTGTTTGGTGTGTGTTGGTAAACCAGGTTCCAAGTAGTGAATTTGTCCACCTTTGTGAGCATGCAAATTATTTATATGTTCCAAAGGCGTAATTATGGACATTTTCCTTTTTCCATAAGTTAACTCTCGGAAAATTAGAAGGTAATTTATTGGACGTAGAGTTACCCATGATATGACAATTTAGTGTTCATTAAGTTGTCACTAGCTGAGGACGTAATTTTATTTGTGTGACGAGAACTGCTGTTTAATTTAGAGGAAATGCTTGTTAAAGTTCGGTCACGCGTGAGAGAACATGTATTGTTATATGTGGCTTTAGTTATATCAAAGTGCGACTATTTTCTCTATTGTTTGCAGACTCACATAAATAATCTAAGCCTCTCCATAAGCCTCATGTTATAAAACTTGTTAGGATATAGATTAGTGCATTATTTGAAAAAATTAGAATAAGTGTGTATACATAATATGTAGTAAGAAGGATAGCTGCATATGGCACAGATTCTTTATAGAATTGACAGACTTCTATAATAGCCTTTACAAAGAGCTCAGATTTTAAATAACATATCCTTAAAATAAATGTGAACTGGTTTACCAAAATATACGCTCCTATAATTGATGACCATGTCTTACATTTTCTGAAAACTATATTCAATCTAAATATTTCTCTAAAATATACACTTGACTGACTAGCATTGAAACTTGAGTGAAATACAACATCTATCTTTAAAAACATATTAATTTACTTTTTAGTATTGTGAATTCATTGTGAAAGGTATAATAATATAACATTTGAGTTGAATCATTAAAAAAAATTAAACAGAATTATTCTTTCATCCTAATAAAACTTGTGATAAATTATTTAAATACCTTGTATAGCTTTGCAGACGTAACTATAGCTCATACATCCTTTCAATACTCATGCAAACACCCATTTAAATACTCGAAATTATTAGAAAGGGAATGTAAATTTCGAGAAATGGACTTATAAGTAAAAATAATTTCTAGCAAAGCTTATACCCATAATATTCATCATTGGAGTCAATATCTTCGTCTTTAACTATATTTTCTGTTATTATCTAATCTTAATAATGTCCTCTCTTTTAAATAATAATTACTTCACATGAGATCTAACTATGTTTGCTTTCCGTTCCACGTATATAAATACTGGATTCTTGGAGTAGGTTTAATATTGTCTGACATTGTTTGTTACATGGAAAAATTCTGTTTATCTAACATCATCAGTAGCTCCTTTTCTCAGTTGTAGCACTCAAACTCT
The DNA here is from genome assembly GCF_014843425.1 of Jatropha curcas. The sequence continues at coordinate 1,958,881 of NW_023590831.1, forward strand.
CTCTAGAGAAATTCATCCTTACTTCCAAGTGGGCTATGGAAGCACCAAAGCATATATTATGGCATAAAGGCTCAACAAACTTTTTTCTACATTCTCAGTGATTCATTCGAAAAAGACAACACTGGTGGTAGTGTAAACTCTCGCGTGCTTCTTGGTTAAGTAACTCCATAAAAGGTCCTAATTTCTCCGAAACACTCAAAAGAATGTTATCTCTAATTCTCCTCCTTCCGTCTTACATATATCCTGTATAATCAGTGTAGTTCAGTGTTAATAGGCTATATAATAGTTTTGTAAACTTTTGATTTGGTTTTTTATATAAGAAACCGGAAACAAATACTCCTTTCGTTCGTTGCAAAGTAAAACGAGTGTGATATTCCATTGCTCACCCTTTTTTGGGCAGCAAGTGCAGCGTAATTTTGTGCCCGTGTTTCATAGTTGCGGACTTCTCCATGAAATCTTAGCTTATATATAATACTCTTGTAACTCGCACATACATATTGATATGGTAACAGGTTCTTTTTTCTAGAGGGTCTACAAGGTATCGAGGGGCATAACGAACAATCTTGACCTCTTAAAGCGTTGGCTATCCACACTTTCTCATCCTTCGTTCCTTCAAGATCTTTGTTAAAGCTTTAAACCAAATTCAGATTTCGTGAGTAGTGCAGGATTTACCAATCCTTTATCACTTTGAGAACTTTATCCAAGATTTCTCGCACATATTGTCTTTTAAGAAACAACAATCCCCCATCTTTAGATTATACTTTTATCTCCTAAGACCTTAAAAGTCATGCATTCACTTTTCCGTAAGGTTCTGATCCTCCAAATTCAGCTATTTCAATAGATGTCTCTTTTGACAATTTTTCCCAAACATCGCCCGATCTCAATTTATTAAGGGTAAATTATTTAGGGCGATGTGTATTCTTATAAATTCTATAGTACAAACGATTAAGCGTTCCTTGTGGCCCATTTATACATTTTACCCCACATTGTTAAATCAATAAACCGTGTATTTCTCTATGGACCCATATCTTTCTGCGAGCAAACACTTAAATTACCACAAAAAGTTATCATGAGTGTCTCCAATTCGGCAATGTCCTATACTCAAGCCCGGAGAGGCTGGTTTAATCCATTTAAAGAGCTTTTTATTTTCTAATTTTATTAGACTCTTATATCACAATTTATCATCATCTTACATAATAAACTACGGTAGCTGTATTGGATCAATATAATACCTGCTTCTTCCAAAATGAGTGTGTACCCGATGCCAAGAAATGAGATTTAAAATCCAAATTGAAACCTTGGCCAAAATGAATTTTGTGATACCTCGAGTGCTAACACCACATCTAACTTGTTTTCATGTAGTGCAAACCGGTAGTAAAAATTTTACGATTGTAACTACACGCATATATATACTTGGACTGATACCTTACTTATGCTGATGTTCCAAACCGCAGCTTTATTTATAACTTATCTACTACCATTTCCTTCCAAAAAAAAATATATTTCTTTTTTTTAGAAAACCCACTTAAATACCCAATGGTTTTGTGCCCCTTTTGGAAGATCACCAAAGCTTATCAAGTTTTATTTCTTTATAGATGGATTCAATTTCTCATCCATTGCCTTCCT